>JAQIXV010000389.1:0-40488 GCA_034700625.1 Tectocepheus velatus | reverse complement strand
ATTATCAAATCATTGAATTTGAAAAGATTTGAATTTGGATCAAAAGAAATGTCTTCAAAATTGATGTACAAAATATCTAAGAGTCAAAAACAACTTAAAGCGCTGTATTTATCTTCGATAAAATTCATTGAAGACATGGATTTTAAAAGGAATATTGCCTTCGAGAATGTTGTGGACCTCCGACTGAGTGATGCAAATGTGAATCCAATTGGTTTCAAACAAATCGTAGATATGTTTCCAAACATCAAGTGTTTGGTTTACAAGCCATCATTGTTTAGCATTCGATGCCAATTGAACCAACAGCTATTCCATTGCAAAACATGTATTCAAAGAACCTATGATCTGATCCCAAGATTAGAATCAGTGAAATATTTCCACACTTTCTGCGAATATATCGGGAGCTCACTATTAGACTGTTTGGATCGGTTCCCAAAACTGTCTCATCTGAAAATCCAATGTTCCGTTTATAAATTCATTGGAAACAGTAATCGCGCCTATCCAATTCATGGTGAAACTGATACATTGAAGACAGATCAGTTGAAAGTTCTCATGAATTATGTTATCGAGAGATGCGAAAAAGCGCCTAAAAATTGTTCAAGTTCCAACAGGATTGCACTCAAATTCCTTTGCCATTAGATTTTCAAATTCCAAGAAATCTGAAAATAATAAAATGATTTCAGTTTAGGTTTGAATTTTCTGACAAATAATAAAAGTTTCGCTAAAATATTTGAAAATTATTATCAAAAAAATTAAAAATAAATAATCTTGTCTAATTTAGATTTGAATAAAACATTAATTTCAGTTTTAAAAGTTTAAACAATAGATCAGAAATTAAGAGAAATTTAATAAAATCATAAAAATCTCCAAATTGTTGATCACTTGTGAAACGATGAGTGACTCAAATACAGAAGAAGTAATTCGGGGATCCGATCGGGTGATGATCGACGACACTCTGACTCTAGTATTCGATGAAATGAGTCCCAAAGATCTGATTCGTTTGCAGAGAGTCTCAAAACAGTTCTATGAATGCATTTCACTGTCACTCAAAAGGAGGGAATGCTTTTCAATCGTAAGAGAAAAGGAATTTTTGCGATCAATTAGAGACAGTTTTTGCAATAAAAGGCATCATCAAAGAGTTGACGAACACTTCCACAATAATTTGAAGTTTGCATTCCTTCGAGGAAAGGGTGGATTTTATCATCTCAGCGATTGTATAGAATTCAATGTAAAGTCAGTCACAAATAAGTGCACAGGTATTACATCACTGACTCTTTGTGAATGTGTTATAAACGAGACAGTCATCAGATATTTCAATGAAGAGCTCAAAAACTTGAAGTGTTTAGCACTCAATCTCTGTTTGGCGCCAATCAGACAATTCGTGTCCAGCGATCAGATGAAGAGTCTTTCAAAAAGGATTATTTATCTGAATATCGACCAAATCCGTGATCTAGATAACTGGTTCATTGAAGACAACGATATATTGGATTGGATTCGTTTGTTCGACAATTTAGTCAAACTTATCGTCCATTTCCGACACTCCGAGAGTTTCAACAGACTTCTCAGACAAATGAGGCCTTCAATCGATTTTATTTATGCTTATTCTTGCAGAGAAGGTAACCCTCAGAACATTCTTAGCGATGATCTCAAGAACTTACATCAGTTGAGATCACTTCAAATCTCTCGAAACACTTTGGTGTCAAAGCAAACGGTTGAAGCAATTATCAAATCATTGAATTTGAAAAGATTTAAGCTTTCGTCAAACAAATTGTCTTCAAATTTGTTGCATAAAATGTCTAAGAGTCAAAAACAACTCAAAGCACTGTATCTATCTTGGTCAGAATTCGTCGAATACAAAGATTTGAAAAGAAGGCCTGTCTTTGAAAAAGTTGTGGACTTCCAACTGATTGGCCCAAAACTGAACCCGAATTCCTTCAAACAAATCATTGATATGTTTCCAAATATCAAGTATTTTGTTTACAAACCTTTTGAGGACCGCATTCGGTGCCAATTGAATGAAGAGGACCTCAAATGCAAGACATGTTATCACAGAACCTATGATCTGATCCCGAGATTGGAATCATTGAAATACTTTGAGACTGTCTTTGAGTCTATCGGGAGTTCACTATTAGATTGTTTGGATCGGTTCCCAAACCTGTCTCATCTGAAAATCACTAGTTTTATGTTTTTCTATATTGAAGAAGATGACGAATTTATCATGGATCTATTGAAAGTCGTCATGAATTATGTTATCGAGAGATGCGAAAAAGCGCCTAAAAAATTGTTCAAGTTCGAACAGGATTGCACCGAAAATCCTTGGCCAACAGAGATACAAGTACCAAGAAATTTGAAAATAATGAATTGATTTCAGTTTCTATTATTAAAATTTATTATCGATCAACAAATTTAAGATCATTTCGTGATTTTTGAAGAAAAATAGATTTTTTTCTTGCGATCAATATTTTAATGGAAAAAGTCAAATGAAATGATGATGAATGACCAAGGTCGTTATTATGAAATCATTATAAATACGTTTTAAGAGAGAAAATATATTATTTTCAAAAATGTGCTCAAATAGTGTAATAATTATTTAATTTTCTTCAACTAGAACAAATTAAGTTTGAAATTTTTCCAGTGATCTTGGTTGTATCGCACCAAGAATTCTAGTGAATTCAAGTTAAACAAGTGAAGCCAAAAATCAATTCCTATTTAAAATTGAAATCGCATTTCAATCACGAAATAAATGAATTTGCAATCGATATGAGAGTCACTCAAAATAATTCCACTTTAGCCATGCTCACTTATTACCTGAACACCGTTCTGAAAGGTCTGGTCAACTGTGCTAGATCAAATAATGAGTCACTCAATTGATATTCAGTTGTCAAACATCACAACAATGTCTGTGAATCGTATCGAAGACTACAATAAGTTTTTTCGCAGTCCGTCGACACCCCTTCCCCTCAAAGATAAAAAGAATGAATTCCGACTCACGTGGAAAGACTTGACCTACTCTGCGTCCAGACGTTTCAGCAGAAGGACCAAGATCATTCTGAATAATGTGAGCGGCTTCTTCGAAAGCGGACAAATAACGGGAATTATGGGTCCGTCCGGTTGCGGAAAGTCTACTCTTTTGGATTGTATTGCGGGACATAAGAGGACAGGTCTGACAGGTTCTATCACCATCTCAACAGAAAATGAGGTTAAATTTAACCAAGTTCATTATTAAATAACAAGTTCTCTTATTGAATATCAGGTAAGGTTTGCGTTCATAGTTCAGGACAACCATCTGTTGCCCCGACTGACAGTCAGAGAGGCCCTGACTTTTGCTTCAAAATTGAAAAACGGGTCAAATGCTGACCACAGACTCATTGCTAACCAAGTGATCGACAAACTGCTACTCCAGACCTGTGCCGACAATTACCCGAAACGTTGTTCTGGTGGCCAACAGAAGCGAGTGCTGATCGGCTTAGAACTGGTCTCAAAGCCTAATATCCTAATACTGGACGAACCGACCAGTGGTCTGGACTCAGTCACCGCCTGGCAATTGGTCAACACTATGATAGAACTGACCCAACAGTCAGATCCGGTGGCGGTTGTGCTGACCATTCATCAGCCGTCGGCCAAACTGTTTAATCTCTTCAATAGAATATATTTGCTTTCATGTGAGGGTCAGTGCATATACAACGGCGCCCCCACATCAATGCTATCCCTCTTCAGCGAAGTCGGCCTCAAGTGTCCGAAGTTCACAAACATATCGGACTTTGGTCTGGAGGTGGCCTCAAAAGACTACGGCAGAGCAAAAATGTTGACCCTTTCCACTATAATGAATATCGAGGCCATGCACTGGCCTGAAGGCGGGCACACCATTCAATTGAATCGCAACTATAACACACTGACCAATATCTACCACTTGACCATTAGGTCTATTATATCCCTGACGCGCGACCCCTACAACCTCCCCATCAGAGCCTCTGGTTATCTGATCTCTGGTATAATGATTAGTGTTTTATTCGGATTGGATGTCGGGGTTCTGGACGGATGTACCCACGACTTCATTATTGATGGATCGGAGAACCTGTTCGATAAGTGGAAGAATGCCAGTCAAAGACTCTTTGATAACGTGGCTCTCATGGCGTTCACCACTCAGTTCGCTTGGTTTGGGGGTATATTCCCTGTGCTGTTGGTCATACCAATGGAGCTGAATGTCTTTCGACAGGTATTCCTATAATTAATTGAAAATTATTTTCCTGATTACATGACCTGTGCTTCAGGAATACGGGAACGGCTACTACTCTGGGTTCTCGTATTTCATGTCTAAAATGCTGAGCGATTCCCTCTTCAATCTGATTCTACCCAACTTAGGGTGTATTCCCTTATTCATTATGACTGGACAATACTATGAGAGCGCCGGACGAGTGCTGTCCTTCGTATTGATATTTATTTTGTTAACATTCAACTCGACTTCACTCGGGTTTATGATTGGCTCAGCATTTGCTGACGTTCCTCAAGTCATACCATTTGTGGGATTCTTGACATTCGTTCCACTAATTCTATTATCAGGTTTGGAACAAGAAAATAATTTAACCTTGCCCAATGAATAATCAAGCCTGAAAATTTCAATAGGATGTATGATACCGATCCGATTGATGGGTACCTTCTTCAGGGGGCTGTCATACACGGCTTACGCCAGGTTTGGGTTCGAGTCTCTTGTGATCAACTGTTACGGCTTCGACCGATGCGACCAAAATAGGGTCGACACAAACCAAACGGATCTGCTGTCGATGATAACGACTGAGCAGATGCTTGAAATAGCAGGGTCAGATAAAATAGATGCCGGACTATTGCTCGACACACTTAACAGACTGACCGGTGGTGTCCTTCAGGACGACGACAGATCTATCGTATTGCAGAGCATTAAAGTAAATGAATCTGATTATTACCTTTCAATTGCCTGGCTAGTCTTGCATATTATTGTATTTCGAGTTCTCACCTATCTATTTATTCAGAGAATGACCAGGTATTGAATTATCTTGGAACTATGAATTGAAGAATAGGAACATGGAGTAGTTAATTAACAATTAATCAAATGTTATAAAGGTCTTTTATCTTTATGAATGAAATGTTTCGGTAAACAAATTCTCTCTCTCTCTCTCTCTCTCTCTCTCTCTCGCATTGATTCAAATTAAAAACACATTAATTATTAGAAACGATATTTTATTTCATAAATTAAATACAATTAATCAAAAAATTTATAAATCGTTTGAAATAAATGAATGAAAAATTGATTCGCTTTTAAGAAGTGTTTTCGTCGAAAAATAAGAGAAAAACTTAACTAAAAATAGTCTTCAAATATGTTTTGTTCGGATAATTCAAATAAATAGATAAAAAGTTTCATTTAATTCAATCGAAATTCAATACAATAGTCAGTCATTACCTCAAAAAATAAATTAGTTTTGAAATCCTTTCGATATTTTTAGAGTTAATTAACTTTAAGTGAATTCAAAAAGTTTTCGACAAAAAAATCATTTGACAGCTGTTTGTATGGGACAGGCGTTCAACTCAATTAAGGGTCGACTGATTTTGAGCTGAATTTAAGTAATTGTTGGGAAGAAAATGATGGACAGGTGTTACTGAAGCCAAGAGCATTCAAAAAACGAATCAATTCTCAAATGAATTTCTTTGATTGCATTTCGATATAAGTTTTTAAATTATATTTAAATTTTTGACAAAAAAATGAAATAAATTACTGAAAAAAAGTCTCAATTTTTTTGCAATGCATTCAAATTGAAATTAAATTAATTATAATTAACGTCAATAGAGTTGAGTATAAACTTATTTTTTGATTTCATTTTTTTTCTTCAATAAAATTCATTCATTTCTCTGAATAACAGTTTCAGAGATAATTGTCTGTAAAGAGAGTACAGAGACTCTGAGGACAGACATATAGAGAGGCATAGCTTTAGTTGTTTACAAAAAAAAAGAAATTTTAATAAAAATTTTGTCCAAATATTAATCAAAAAACTATTCGAAAAAATGAAAAGAAAAAAGTTATCGAAAGAAACGATAAAAAGCGATAAATTCTCTAATGATTTGGTGGTCTATGGGGTGATAATCACGAGTCCTGTGCTGTCCTCGACTCCAACCTGTGGTGGTTTGTCGTCGAATTGCTATTTGTATTGGAACTACTCGTCAACGGATCGGTAGATAACTTGTGGCCGCCGTTTGTATAGATCTTTGTGTTGCTATTAAACGACTCGTCAGATGAGTCCCGACTTAACGACTCCGGACTCGACTCGTCATCCGATCGCAAGTCTTTGATCTGAAGCGAGAAAAGAGGAAAACCATAACAAATGAGAAACAGTTATAAAAATAAACGCTTTTCTGCTAATAATGTGTCAAAAGATAAGATCAAAGTTTGAAACACTTTTTTTTGGAGAAAAACACCAATAAATCAATTCATAGGAAAACTAGTCCATAGAAAAAAGGAGAACGGAATGGGCTATAAATACCCCGTTATTTTTGACGGCGTGGATGGCTATCCTGACTATAAACCAGGTCCACACGATGTGGAGGGCCTGGAGGGCGCACAACAGTCCGTTGAATATATAGTAGGCGGAGAACATGGGGACGAGTGACAGCGCCTTATGTAACGAATAGTAGAGAATACGATACGGCAATAGTCCTATACGGGAGACAACCCAACAGACTGTGAACACAACGAATATGCCGTCCGCTAACCGCTGTTTCTTAACGTAAGTCATCATTTTTGCCCCCTTTTAGGTCCAAACAAGTCATTAAAATTGAGTTAATTATTGACTAAACCCTTACTTCGAGCGGAATGTCCGCAAAATCGTGTATTAGAAGAACCAAGGTTCCCATTCTGACTAGATTACAGGCCCAGGAGAAGCCAAGTAGACATAGGGTCACCACGTGATGGACAAACATCGCCCAAAAGTCCTACAGTTTTGATACAATAAATAGTTTTGATTAAAATCTATTGAAAAATATTAGTCAACAAAAAGACTGTCAGCCCTTCTATTAAAGTGAAGGGACGGACAGGAAATTAAATTTCATATAAAAATTAAGCCATAAATAGAATGTATTGAAAGAAAAAGGGACTGACTTTTCTCTGGACGTCAAAAAACTGTGAGAAGAGTAGCGCCAAATAGAAGGCAGACTCAAAGTTATAGTAAAACCATTCGCCACTCGAAACCCTCTGCAAACAAAAAAATAAAGGGGACAGTCATTAGAGCACAGCATAAAAAAAATTAAATCAAGCTATTAATTACGTGATGGGGATAATCAACGAAACAGAACATGGAGTCCCACATCCAGGGCTTGTCCCACAATACGTAACAGCCGTAGACGAACGACACGAAGTAGAAGTTACACCTCCAGGCGCTCTCAGTGAACTTCGACAGCACTGTCGGCCGATTCTGTGTTGTCTTCAGACGAATCCATCGCTCGACCTGTCTTTGAGTCCAATCCAACTGTTTGGCCAACCCTTGAATCTGTCGTTTGAGTCAATGGTTTTTCATTTTTGTTATGCAATCAAACAATAGTCAGAGTTAATGGGCTTTCGTTTGGGGACAGGGATGTGAAAAGGGATGTGCAATAATAATAATGGGGACCACACCTCAAGTCAAGCATATAATTGGCTAAACTCAGGATTGATAGTAATGTCATAAAAATTGATCGAAATTTTCAGTTTTCACAAAAGGACTGAACATTGAAATCGAGTCCTAACAAAAAATGGTCAGAATTTGATGTAAACCCCCCTCAGAGTGATAACTATTGCACTTCCCTTAACGTAAAGCCATTAGAAAAGTATACGAAAAATCAATTGAATTGAATACCTGTTTGTTATTGATTTTCCCTTTAGAGGCACGAAAAGCGTTTTCAAGTATCACATTATTTGGTGGACTCTTGCCGTGAGTCGGCTTCAGTCCTAAATATATACCGATCGGCGCGTATATGAACCTGTGGTCAGTCGATGGGGGGAACGCCACACAAAAAATACATTAGTTTTGAGGAAAAAATAACAGTTATTTTAGCTGTAAATAGTGTGAAATCATTGGCGAAAAAAATAAGTGCTGAGCGAAAAAAAAGTTAAAACACTTTTAGTGTATAGAAAACTGAGACTTGAGTTGGAAATCAATTTCCATAACGAATGACAACAAGGAAAGTGTATTTTCTTGTGTTGAAAGTTATGTGAATAAAAAGTGAAAATAAGTTTATTTTATCGATTGCCTAATGACTGGAGAAAAAGTCTTTTCGCTGAGAAAAACCTTATAATAAATTATGGATTAAAACAAAACTTTTGTTTTTTGTATAAATAATTCATTAAATTGTTTTCTCCTTTAAATTCCAGTTTTTATTATTACATAAAAATGAGATAAAATGAAAAAAAGAGATAAATTTCATAACAGAAAGCATTATGGCTAAGATCAGACATTTATTGCCTAGTTTATTTGATTTATCATGATTAATCTTATGATGACATATACAATACGAGCCCATAATGATGATTAGGCTCAAGGTTATCTCAATTGATTTAAGCGAGTCATCAAATAATATTTTTACCTTTGAAACATCTTTGCAAGGTAATATGAGATAACATAATAGCAACTTGGTGATTATACTTCATTAAATCAATAGCCATATCATTCCATTACGTTATGGAAAAAACTATTAAAACTTTTATTTTCTATTGAAATCAATAAATGACCTAAAAATAGACTTAAGATAACAAACAATTTAATCGCCAAGGTTGTTTAGCTTTGCTCAAGATAAACTTTTAATCAGGGCACAGGTCCGTTAGGCTGACACTGGCCTCACTATTGTGTGCCAAAACGCTCAGCACTTAAGAAAAAATTCCCAAAAAAATAGATATAATTTGAATAATATTTTATTCATAATCACAATAATTATCGAAAAAAGTGACTCTTATTCTGTGCAGACATGAGGGGAAGGGTGTGTCACCAAATCAGACGTCAATTATTCATTGGGTTGATAAAGAATTTGATAAAATTCAGAGCCAATTGTAAATAATCTTATCAGGGTTATGAACAAGATCTCACCTGTTCACTCTTAAGTGGAAGGGCAGAGAAACTGACCAAGGGCAATTTCCTGGAATTTAATCCAGTGGGGGGTCAAACCAGGTCACACGATTAACTTGGTCAGATTAGGATTTATTGCGGAAAAGTGTTTTCATTTTTTTGAGTTTATGGTAAATTTAAGGGAAAAAATTCAAAGAAATGCTAATTTTTAGCCTCAATTTCAGTTCAAAATCCAATTGGAAAATAAAAAACTACTTTTTCTGATGAAAATTATAAATAAAAAGTCAATTCATTTGAAAATTATTTAATTTTCTGAGAAAAAAATGAAATAAATGCCTGGATATGAAAGCTCTTGGTCATGCATTGCCGGCTTATATGTCAATACATTGTGTTGTGTATAGAAAATGATTCACACAATTATCGCATTAAAAAAATCAGATAAAGTGGGAAAACATTTAATAGTGTCATTGGATTACTGTTACATAAAAACACTTTATCTGTGTTTTTGTTAATAATCCACAACTCATGTGAATCACTGATTGACTGATAGTCTATTCAATAGATTTATCACAAAAAGGAGTAATAGTTTTCAACAAAAAAAATTGAAATCAATTTCTATTAAACTTTTTGATAACAAAAATATCATTAATTGTAAACTAATTACAAGATTAGAGTCAAATCACTAATCAGTTAAAAGACTATAAATTTTTATTCAATTTTTGTAAAAAAAAATTAACTGAAAATCAAAAACGACTTATCGGTAAAACACATGAGAGAAGTGTTTACCGAAGAAAACATTTAAAGACTTTTTTGTCTTTTAGTGGACATACCTCTCGAGTGTGAGTCTGACCACAATTAGCACCGAAGCGGTGACCAACGAGTAGTAAATGTCGTTAAAGTGTCGGTAATGGTTGGTCTCGTAGACATCCCAGGTCATATTGGGCGGCAGCCACACCTTCTCCGTCCAGAATGTCCTGGACAATTCACTTATAGAGTCAAACATTTAAACAAATCACTTTAAGAGCTGATCCCAAGAAGTTGGCGACAATTGTTGTTGAATTGGGACTCCAATTGGGTTTTGGTTTTCAAACAAAATATGTCTAATGTTTGTCATCCGATCAGCGAAAGGCCTGCCATACCCTTTGGCGCATGTCTTGTAGTGTCTGACATGAGTGTTAGCCATGCACATTAAATTTGAATAGCAGCTAGGTAACCGGTTTCAGTACGACAGCCTCGGTAGCGCAGTAGGTAGCGCGTAAGTCTCATAATCTTAAGGTCGTGAGTTCGATCCTCACCCGGGGCAGTCTTTTTTTGTTGTTTTTTATGTAATTTTATTAGCTATTACCAAGATAAGTGTTTGATAAGAAGGATTATTGAGTAAAACTCAACCAAAGAGATTATCTTGATTGTTTTTTTTGTTGTTGATAGTTTTGCGAGTGGTTTGATCTGATTTGAGTGAAATCTATCGCTTATTTGGTGGCCGTCCTCCACATCACATGCAAATGTTGAACATTTAACCACGCACATTTTTAATCAGGAAGTAAGTGAAAGTCTTACGCCTACCATGCTTATTTGATATTTAGCATTTAAATTGAATTTTTGAAACTCAAGCAAAAATTGTTTGGAAAATCTTTTTAGTCTTGAAATTGATTTGTTTTCAGAGTTTTTATTTTGCATTCAATCGAAAGCATATAACAAACGATACAAACGTTTAAAGCGATTAAATTAATTCAATTAAATAACAAGTTTTTCAATTTTTTTTTGAATTAAATTTTTTTCAAAACTTTTCGTTTCGTTTGAATTCAGATAATCTGTGGAATCAATGGATGATAAGTGAAATATAAGCTCAGAATAAATTGTGTGCTTCCGCTCACGAAAAGTAGTGATAGTTTCCAAGTTTAGAAAAATTAAAAGTGATTTTTCAATAAATGTGTAAAATATTCAAAAAACAGAAAAACAGACGACAAGAAGGCGTTAGCATTGGTTCTGGTGGTCATCGCCAGTGAATTCCCTTTTGCTGAGGAAAACCTTGATCTCAAGGCTCGGACTCTCCTGTTGTGGTCAAGAGTTGTGGTAGTCGTCGACGTCTTCCCCGAAGACTTCATTGTTGTTATATTCGGTTAATTCGTTTCCGAACTCGTCTTCGATCTCTATTCTGATCTCACTTTTGGCCGATTCCCTGCTTTTGCTCCTTTGGATGTCAACCAGTTTTCTGGTCTTCTCCTCCCGACTCATCCGTTTGGCTGTTCCATAGGTGGAGGTAGAGCTGGTAGTAGTGGTTGTCGTCCCAATCGACTGTTTGTCAACGCTTTCAATGTCTATAATTTGTTCATCACTTCTCTTATCCCTATCCCTATCGTCAAACGGTTCGTCCTCTTCCCTAAGACTCCTGAACTTCATATGAGCCAAACTTTTAGGATGTGTTTCCATTTCAATAATCTCTTCGCTCTTCTGTTTGATTAACTTCTTCCCTGTCCTCTCATTTTCACGATCTTTAGATTTGTTCCGCTTTTCATCCCTTTCCTTAGACTTAGACTTCCGATCCCTATCTCTCTCTTTATCTGATTTGTCTTTCGACTCATCCCTTGACTTGTGTTTTGACTCATCCCTTGACTTGTGTTTTGACTCATCCCTTGACTTGGATTTTGATTCATCTCTTGATTTGTCTTTTGACTCATCCCTTGACTTGTGTTTTGAATCATCCTTTGATTTATCTTTTGACGCATCCCTTGACTTATGTTTTGGCTCATCTCTTGATTTATCTCTGGACTCATCCCTTCTCTTATCTCTGGACTCATCTCTAGTCTTGTCTTTCGATTTATGACTTTCTTCTTCACTTACTTTCAATGTTTTATCAGTTTTTGAGGTCTTTTCGCTCTTTTCAGTCACCTTTCTATCGTCTCTTTGTTTGTGATCTTCTTCTTTGGTTTTGGAAACCCTTTCGTTTTTATGGTGAGACTCCTTAACCTCTTTAGGTTTGGACTCCTTTTCCACTTTATTTTTGGACTCTTTTTCTGATTTACTTTTAGACTCCTCTTTAGGTTTCGACGGCTCCTTCTCCTTATGTTTGCTGACGTCTTCCCTGTCCTTAGACTTGTCTTTCTTGTCCCTCTCTTTGGACTTATCCTTTATATCCCTCTCTTTGGACTTGTCTTTAGTCCTATCCTTTGATTTTTTGTCGCTTTCGTCAATAATTTTGATCTCTTTTTCGGAGACTTTGATTTCGACTTTGGTTTCACTAACTTCTGGGTCCCTCTTCTCAGTGGACCTGCGATCCATTGATTCTCTGTATTTATTGAGGTTTTCCTCATTTTCTTTGTTGTCGTAATCTTTTTCTTCAAATTCTACACTTTTCTCATCCTTTTTATCCTTCGCTTTGTTTTTACCGTCTTTTGATTTTTTCTTCTCCTTCTCCTCCTTTTCCTTCAGCTTTTTCTCCTCCTTCTCTCTCTTAGCCCTTTCCTCCGCCTCCTTCTTCTCCTCCCTTTCCCTTAATTTCTTCTCCTCTTTGAGCCTCTTTTCCTCCCTTTCCTTCTCTTTCCGTTCCTTTTCTTTGAGTTTCTTCTCTTCCTTTTCCTTCAATTTCTTGTCCTTTGGTTTCAAACTTTCATTTTCGACGTCAATCGGCGCCTCATCCGACTCCTTCTCCTTCTTATCGGTGACTTCGGTGTGGTTTACGTCCAGGTCTTCGACATTTCCGTTGACTTCAATACTGATCTGTTGATAGGCTTTCTCCGGTTCCGAGGCTTTGTCCGAAACCTTGTCTTTTCTGATCCCTATTTTTGACTCTTCTTTCAATAGTTTTTCTTCGATTTCTTTCCTCTTCTTCTCAAACTTCTCCGCCTTTTCCCTCTCCTTCTTCTCGACCTTTTCCGCCATTTCCTTATCCTTTTGTTCCTTAAGTTTTTGCTTTTTCTCATTCTTTTCCCTTTTCTTCCGATCCTTTTCCGACTCAAAGCCCATCAAAATTGTGAAGTGATCTGAAATTACTGTCGATTTCGCGGGAAATCACTCATAAGTTTGGCTTAAATATTGAACAAGATCAATTATTCACGCTTACCATTGAAGGCCGAGCTGTCGATCTTCGCGTTGTCCACAGTTTTGGACACTTCCTTCATCTTCTTCTCATCGTCGGCCCTCTTCTGTTCCTCTTTTTGTTTCTTGAGTTCCTTTTCCGCTTCAGTCAGTCCTTCGTTTGAATCATATTTGGCGCTGAGGTCTGTGTCGTCAATGGATGAGCTGTTAGTCATCTCCCGTTCCAAAGCGAAGATCTGCCTGAGCTTCTGACGCCAGGTAGGTTTGCCCGCTTCGAACGATACTTGCTTGCTCATCCTGGTCACTTCCAGTTTCTCCACCCTCTGAAGAACTGTTCAAAATCAAATTCGAATAATTGATCGTGGTAATTTTAATTCAAAAAGTGATCTAAACCTGGTATCAAATTATTGGTGGAAGCATCTAGCTCCTCGGTTTTGATCTTGTTCAAATGAGTTCTGAATATTTTTGTTAACTTCTTTCTGACGGCGTCGGCCTCTATCTCTTGTTTGGTTCGGGGTATCCGACAGCGGAACAGACAGCACAACACAATCACTGAAAATCAATGATGAAACTGATCGATGGTTCTCAAGATTTTGTGGACATACCTATCGCTAGTCCTGAGAAAAGTCCTGAGAAGATGATGTGCCAGACTTTGAATACCCCGATAACGTGTTGTTCGAGCCACGGCTCTTCCAGTACCGTTTCCTCTCGTCTCTCCTCGCATGGGGGCAACTGGAGAGGGGTGGGGAGAATAGGGGTCAGAATGAAATTCGTCAATAATTGAATAAATCAATGACTGGTTGATATTCTTGTCGAATGTCAGCACAGAATAATTATTCTGAGCTATAATTGAATAATAATAAGGTAAGTGTCCAGACCTTAGTAGTGTTGGTTTGAGTAAAATTTTGGGCACAACACCAGTAGTTGAAGAAAACCAATTGACTGACAAAAAGTAATTTGATTAGAGTTTCCGTATTTATCATAATTGACAACAAAATTGATTTATTATTATTAAAGAAGTTTTGAAACAATTTTTTGTTATTATTATTATTGTTAACAAAATGAACAGACAATTGAATATCAGTTTGTTTTAATTGATTTGTTGAGACGACGACAATGAAAAACATTGTGTCTCTGAAAAAAGAGGTTAACAATGGGATGACATTTGATTATTATGTTTGACAATCAGTAGGTAGTCCTTTGCCAGACTCCAGAGGAAGGCTTACTTATGAACAGCAATGGGCGGACACAACACTCGACCATTCAATTGGCCATTGATTCGTATGAAAATCCAGTATTACTTTTGATAATAAATTTTAATAATCTATTTGTCTCTTCATTTTCATAGCGAAAGTCGTTTTTAATTAATTAAATGTTTTTTTTCTTTTCTATAATAAAAACAAATGATTTCAAATAGTTTACTATAACTCAAAACTATAGGCAAACAGAATATTCTGATATTCTGTGCGAATATTGTTTACACCACAGAGTTATTGGGGAGAACTCTGGCTGTGAATGAATTAATAAAAATAATGCATTTTTATTACACAAACATTTTACTAGGAATTGCATGACTAGTGCTGAGGACAGGTATCCAATGCAGATGTTAGTGCCATAAGGATCAGCCATCGATGAAGAGGTGAACCTATTTTTCTATGCTATTGTGTGTCTGTGGCTGTACTCCACCCAAAACTATTCATTAATTATTGAGAAATACTTTTAGAGACAGGGGTTAGGGATAGGTATGTGTGAGAGAGAAAAGAGGAGAGGGAGAGGAAGAGTGGCGTAAACTCTCTTAGAGTACAATATTTCACATCAAATGTAATGTAATTTTAATCTAATTCTTCAACAAATTAGTTGTGAAACTAATGATGGCTTTGAAATTGAAATTAATGTACGAAAACATGTCTTTCCTCTCAAATAACTATTTGATGAGTCGTTCCGTTAATTAATAATTATTTTAATTAATAGTAGGAAAGGGTTGCATAATATTGAACTGTGTTTTGTGTTACACCACTGCCTATCGATTAGGGGAAAGACATTCAACAGAATTTTCAATCGGAATAAAAGTCTTTTGAAGTGTTATTGAGGTTGAGCTGGAATTTACATAATATTAGTGAAATAGTCCTACTTTTAGGGCTTTCCTCACAGAAAAAGAGTTCATTAGATTTGATGAGTTTTTTTTCCTGAAGTAATACTTCATTGAAATGTTTGTCTCTTTTCATCAAATATTTGTTTCCGACACTTATTTGTCATCAAATGTGCGAACATTACCACAAAAGTTGAGTACATTTTATGGATAATAAAAAACCATTAAAAAGACTTTTTGTTGTCCACTATTTTTGGCCTCAATTTTTGTAATGCTTTTACATTATATTAAAAGTTTTGTTAATTTATTGCTAGAAAAGAAAACGACTGTATATTCAATGTTTTGTTATTGAGTTTAGGGACAGCTCTCCATAGGATAGGTTAGAATATCATGTCTCAAAAATTAACTTGATTAAATAACACCAAGTTGATAAATTAGAATTAGCAAAAGACTCGCCATCATTTCCAACAGGAAAGGGTTCCTCCAGTTATCCCTTAATAGAGCCATAATTAATAGACTTGAAAATCCAAAACTAAGACCAGTGCACAGGTAGTAGTTCCCAAGAGATAGGGTTTTAAATAAATTTTATTATTAATCCTAAAAATTCAGTAAAAAAACGTAAAAACAGTAAAAAACAATAATTTCTGTACAAAAATATATTAATTAAAAACACTTTTTGTATCGAAAACGACAAGAATTTCATCAAAAATATAAAAATTTATACAAAAAATAATTCAATAATCGTCTCAAAAGGACGGCCTCAACGACGGCGCGGGTGTACCGAAGAACCGGCCGAAGAAGTGGGCGGTTCTAACATTGTTTGCGTTGCCTTCTGTGGATGCGCTGATTGACGTTGGGATGACTTCGAGTGAGTTTTGTTTGTCTGAACGGTATTAACAGCCGGTGCCGACACCGAACCGATAGGGGAACTGCTATTCGTTGCTATGAATGACTGATCGCTATCACAATGAGTCTCGTCTTCGCCGTTACGGCAGTCGACCCCTCCGTCGCACCGCCAGTTTGGAGGAATGCATCGATGGTTCTGACACCTGAACCAACCTTCTGGACAGGGAGTGGACGCGCATCGCTCCGGACTCTGAATAAACACAAAAATATGGGTATTTCTATCAAAAGGGAAGGGTTTGAGGGGACAGACCTCATCTGATTTGTCTCCGCAGTCGTCGCTTCCGTCGCATAACTTTTGGATTGAATTAAAATTTGAAAAAAATTAAGTCGAGTCTCAAACCAGACGTAAGACTACACATAAGTCATACCCAATGAGGATGTGCGCAGATATTGGTCTCTTCGCAGCTGAAGAAGTCGTGAGGACAGGTCACGTTACGCGGACAGGGGGAGGGGTGGCGCTCATCTGAAGCAAACCCGTCTTTACAGTCGATAACGCCGTTACAGACGGTCGCCATTGGAATACATCTGAAGAGTAAATCAGAATTAAGTCAATTGTCTTCACTTCTGATGCCATACCTGTTGTCAGCGCAACGGAACCAGTCTTCAGGACAGTCGAAGTTCTTGCAATTGTTTGGGTCTTCGTCTGAGTTGTCTCCGCAATCGTTCTCTCCGTCGCACCTGACGTTCAAAAACAGACATTAATTGACTTTTTTCAGAACCCTTTCCACTGATTATTATTACATCCAATTGGGAAGAGCGCAGACATTGGTGTCAACACATTTGAACGCATAAGAAGGACAGGTCACGTTTCGGGGACAGGGGTCCGGGTGTTTCTCATCAGATGCCAGTCCTTAGAGTATTGGAAACATTGGTTAAAATAAATGTGTTCTGACTTTTCAGACCAAATGCTAACCGTCTTTACAGTCGATAGTCCCGTCGCAGACCTCTTCCATTGCAAGACAGGCGCTGTTGTTAGCGCAGGCGAACGTGTCATCAGGACAGGGAGGGTAGTCTTTATCAGGGAAAGTATCAAGGTAAATCAATAGCTTATCAAAAGTGGTAATGGATTACCGCATCCGCGTTCATCTGAGCCGTCGCGGCAGTGCTTCTGTCGGTCACATCGGGCCGTCTTTGTTATACAACGGCCCGAATCGCACCGGAATTCTGAGCTGTCGTCGCATTTGTTGTTATCTTTTTGTTGTTTGAAAATGTGTTTTGATTTTCATCTGATTATAACATTTGGTTCTAAAGACTTACTGCATATCTCCGGCAGTTCATCGGTTCCGTCGCCACAATCGTTGTCTCCGTCGCAGACAAGAGCTGTTCCCAAGAGTTTTGGTTTAGTTTTTTGAGAATTTGTTTTTTTTAAAATTGAAATAAAGGATTATTTTTAGCAAAAATTTTATCTAAATTTTAGCCCAAAATAGAGAACAAGTTTTACGTTTGAAGAACTCAATCGCTTATCGAAATGAATACAAAACAAGCTAGTAATTGGGCATTACTATGAAATTTCATTTGAATTTTTAAGTATTTTGAGGATATCTTTATTATTAATGAAACTGGGATTTAAAATTAAAAAGTCCATTGATAATAAAGAAAGTTCCTGTAAAGGAAAATTTTTGGCTACCTGTCCCTTTTGGCTCAGCCTCAATATATTTTATGAATAGCCTGTCCCCTCAGGCATAGGCCCATATAAATAGAAAGAATGTCCTCCCTGTCCCATAGAATTTGTATGGCCCAACACTTTCTTTATTATCAATCATTTAGGTGGGGGGTCATTTTTCTAGGGGGGATGCATGGATTACCATTTCTATGTATTTCATTTTACAAATGAAATTAAAAAGTGATACAAATTTTCGACTCATTTGTCAAAAGCTGTACTAAAATAGAGTTTAATTTGAATAAAAGGAACAAATTATAGGAAATTCATTCAAAAATTTATAGGAAATCAAAAAAAAATAATTAAAGTTTAGTTAAGATTAGCACTGATTTGATCTAAACTACAGTTTTCTTCCGTAAACACAAGTTTTCAAACTTTGAGATTAAAGTTAAAAATAAATTCATTTCAATAAAAAACTTATTTTTTAATTCAAAACTTTTCAAACAATTTTCAAAATTAATGGAAAGGACTTACTCTCCGGCAGACAATTGCCATTTCTGCAGAGGAAATAGTCAGGGGGTCCGCAGTGGACAGTCAGGTAGTCCTCTTGTGTTAACGTCAATGATATGCAACAAAATAGTGACACAACAGACAAATAGATACTATTTTTTGGGACAATTTTATTCATAAAATTAGTTAAAATTCAATTAAAAGTAAACTTTTATTTCAAAAAAAGTTTTGATTTCATACCATTTCGAAGCCATTCGTGAGGTTTGGGTCACTATTATTGTCGGACACAAAGACTGATAAAAAGGAGATGTGTTTCAACACAAACAAACAAAAAACAAGAAGTCTTTCCGCAGAAGAAGTTTGACGTCGACTGACTCCGTGAGGGATGGGATCAGAAGTAAAGCCAACAAAACAGCTTATGATCCGAATTGAGAGTAACTCTGACTTACTTTTCACTGAATGCCAATAAAATTGAGAATAATTTTTGGGGAAAAAGAAGAATAAGTTTTTGTATGTTCGCCGAACTCAGGGCTCAGAATAAGAGCTGAGAGGAGAGTGCGATAACCGCTAAATGTAATGCAATGAATAAATAATAAGTAAATAATTTTTTTTCTTCTCTCTGATAGTATATACCGGTATAACAACAACACTACCGAATAGAAAGCACAGGTAGTCTCAGGAGTTACCGTTTCAAACGTGATTTAATGCCAATGTTTTCAAGAGTTTGAACTAAATTTCTACTCAAATGAACAAAAAAAAAGAGAAACAAATCTTTTGATTGCTTTTTAGGGAACAGTTCACAGGAATTATAGGACTGACTCCTTATTCGAGGGATGGCTTCAAACTAGTTTTCATTTGAAATAACGATTTTTTTCTTACCGTTTATTTACTCTTAAATTAAATTTTGTTACTTTTGAATGAGTGACAGATTGACAGACAGTTCGCACACTCTTTAGCTCAAAGGGACTGTTGGCTGGCAATCAGGTGCTGACGATTGGGGACTCGGTCTGTGAGATATCGTACATAGAGTGAGAGCTCAGGCGATGGCATAAATCTAATTCTGTTCATTAATTCGGTTAACAGTTAAGCCATTATTCAATTCAATCATTCGTTTGAGTTGTCAGCTGAAGGACAGGGATGTGCACAACAGAGGAATAGACCATATCTTAAGTCATTTGATTGTTAGATAAGTTTCCTTTTGATTAATTGTTGTATTAGATGTTGAAAATGTGAAAAGAAGTACCTTGCCCATCCCTGTTCCCAATATGAATATGAGTTATTCAAAGTGAAAGACACTGTTATTAAACGCTGTTCTGGATTAGTGTCTGTGAAAAGAGTCTGTCAACGATCCCAATGGTTACGCTCTGTATATAATTTGCAATTAGTATCGCATCAATCAAATCAAAATTCACGTCAAAATTGAAATCCTTTTTTCCATTAAACGACAATTTGTTTCATTAGTTTATTATTGAAATTATTGTTGAGTTTTGTACTCAAATCTCAATTAATTATTAATTTAATTGACTTTTAGATCAATTGATTTGCTTTCACTTTAAACGCAACGATAGTTTGCTAATAGTTTTATCGGTATTTCAATGGATTTGTTTGAAATCAAATGTATTTTTCTTTTGCGACAAAAATCTTAACCTTTTTTTCTGTCGCATAAGAAATGGATTTCTTTTCAATGAAAACTGAATTTCAATCAAAAGTTTTTAAAAATACATTCGGATTGAGTTCAGCGACAAAAAACTTTTCAATGCTTTTCCTCTTACGCTTGATTCAAAAAATGACCAGGGTTATGTAGAGTAGCTTGGTTATTCTTAATTAAACAGCAATTCTATAGAACTATAATTCAATCACAACTTATCCGGAATCTAATGATAAGAAACTGTTTGAAGGGCAGCCAACAAACTGTGCTAGGTGAATACCCTGATAATTGACTTGATTTTGTTTTGTTTTATGAAATGAATTCAATTTCAATATCTAATGTGTTTTGGAACAGATTTATCTCAATTTGAACTTAAAATACATTTTTTTGTTTCTTTCGTTAATTTTTTGCTTACTTTCAATAAAATGAGTTCAGAGTTGAGCAGAGGAGGGGCCACATGATGAGCAAGGTGATAAAAGTCTAGACCCATTAATGAGGTACGGCTGTGAGCAGACCCGGACTCGCATTGATTTGTTGGACACCTCTGAGACACGTATTGAGTGTCGACTTTTAAGATCAAGATTTGGTTTTTTTAAAATATTAATAAAACATTTATTTCTTATTTCTCTCCTCTTATTCTGAAAAAGCCTTGAAAACTGTGTTAACGGAACAGCAAAATAAGTGTTGACTCAATGGTTGTGCAAAAAATTATTTGAAAATAACTTTTATTTTGAAATCAAATCGAGTTTTGAGGAAAAAACAATGAAAAACAAAACCCTTTTCTACTACTCATCGAAAGCACCACTTTTTCAGATAATTTGAATCCTTTTCTGAAATTAAAATCTATTTATTGACTGAAAATTGTTTTCAATTATTGCTATTATTTTTCGCGTCAATAGAAATGCTCTGAAATAACAGCAATTTATTTGAAAAATAAAGTTATTATAACTCATAAAGAGTTCAATGGTTTCGGGGATTAAGGGATCAATTGAATAGTCATTTGGAACGGAACAGACATTTTCGGATCAGATGTTTGCCGGAAAAAAAAACTTTGAATAATTGAGAAATAGGCGAAAGGAAAGTCTGTTAAGGGGTTGGACTTCAAAATTGATTAAAACATAATTCAATTGAAAATTCTTCAGATATTTATTTCAATAAAAAGTTATATTAATTAATGTTATAATAGTTTTGTATGTGTTTTGTGTTTTCCAAACAGCAATTCATGTGTTGTTTGACACCAAACAGAATGCAATTAATTTTTAATCAAATCAACAATTAATGAGTGTTTTAAAGGGAAACTGTTTTTCTCAAAAACAATTCAAAATATCTGTTATTTTGTTTAAAATTTTATTTTAAAAAATGACTAAAAATTTCTGTCGGTTTCTGTAATACATTTTGTGGGTATCCGTCAATCTATTGCCCTTTCCTTTCGTATAATGGGTTTTGAAAATCAATTTTAATAACTATTTTATGAATAGATTTGAGAAAAATAAAGTGAAAAATGAGTCTAAATTCAAACGAAATCCTAATAATAATTATATAAAAACACTTAATATTTGTCTCATAACATAAAACACTAGACTTGTGTTCAAAACATTTGATAATTAAACCCAAAAATCAAATGAAAATTGGATTTGAATTAGAGTTCAAATCAATTGTGATTTTAAATGAGATTTAATTAATTGATTGCAAAAAATAAGTGGAAAACAAACAAATGATTACTCAATATATGTGTTGACACAAAAAAAACTAAAAACAAGAGAAAAAAAATCAAATAATTGTCTGAACTTTCAATTCATTTGAAAATTCATCAAAAAATTGGTGAAAATTGTGCTCAAAATCGACTCAAAATCATTGAAATTAATTAATAATTAATTTATTCTTAAAAACCGAATGAATGGCAAAAATAAAAATTCAAATAATTTGACCAAAAGTTCAAAAAAGGTCTCAAAAAAAACATTTAATCTGAAAATCTAATGGATTCTAGACTTTCGAGGACTGACCGGAACTACTTTAACGCTCTTCTCTTCAATCATTTCCTCCAACTCAGGTCTGAGCGCTTCCGGGAGTAAAGACTTCGCCTTTTCGAGGGCCTGGCGTTCGATTGTCTGCTCGTTTTCGAGCCGTTCCAAATGGAAGGCCAGTCCCATGCGTTTGAGTACTTCGATGTCGTCGTGTATTTCGAAAGTGTTGTCGAAATTGAAGAGATATTCGGTCTTATCGTTGGAAATACTGCAGTCGATGACTGTCTTCTTCTCAGTGTTAACGATAATGAATGGCAAAGATATGAGAGCATTGGTCGCCGGCACTGAACCCATAGACCTATTCCTGTCGACCAATTGTTTGAACGCAATTTGCTGTAACAACAGGTCCCGGAGCTGTTGTTTCTTCACATTAATCCGTTCCATCCGTTTCTCGCGTTCGGACTCGAGTTCGAGGCACTCCTGAGCGGCGTTTGTCGGGAGTCCTATCCATTTGATCTCTTTCTTCTCCTTTGAAATGATATTCATAGCCATTAAGACATTGAGCGCGTCGTAGACCCGACGGCGAATGTTTTTCTGGTCGAACGGCTCCTGATCTCCGGGAAGATACCCGCCCTGAAAGGCCGCCCGACTCGCGATCGGATCTGAGCTGAACTCAGCCACCAATTCGTCCGCCACTTCGTTATAAGTGGTCGACCCCTTCAGCTTCACTTTCTCGCAGACCTGTTGTCCATCAAATCAATTGATTAAAACTCTTAATTAGTGGTCAAAAAGAGGCCATACCTTCATTGAGAAGTGTCTCAACCCTTTGCCAGTCTTTGGGTCCTGTTTTCGTCTCTTAGGGACGGGTTGTATCGAATCCATATTGAATTGATTGAACTGATTGGTGGCGGCGCCGATCAGTGACGCAAATGCAGTGCTTCTGGACATCGATGACGGACTCGAGGAAGACATTAGCGACGAGTAGTTTGAACTCGAATTGTCTTCAACTGAATGATAGGAGTGGTGTGTCTGAGGCGTTGCCTTCGAGTGGAGTATTGACGGCGTCTTAGCGCTGGTCTGTAGGGCTGTGGCGCCACTCGACGCCTGTCCGATGACCTGAACGTTGTTTTGGTTGTGTTGCTGTCCGGCCATCACTCCAACGGATCCGATGTTATTGGCGTTCATAACAATCGAGTGCTTTGTCTTTGTGTTGGCATTGGATCCACTGTTTTGACACATTTTTGCCAAAATCATTCCCGCATTGATTGTCGCCGAATGGGCCGACCCGTGACCAGAGCCGCCACTACTGTTCTGACCTGAGGTCAGCGTTTTTCTGGCCGTTCGGGGCATCACTTCAGGCAATGAGTGAACAGTCCTTTCAGTGCTTTTCCTATTGTTTACAATTGAGACCCAAATATGAGTCAAAACAAATGGCTTTGGGTTTGGGTTTTGGCCTTAAATTTGAGCCAAAAATTAGACTCAAATTTGAGTTCAAATTGAATTCAATTGAATTTAATTATAATTAAAATTAATTACAATTAAATTGATGTCAAAAATATGTCTGTTTTTGTATGTGTTGTCGCACTTAACGATGCATTGAATGCCGCCTTTAATAGGCTTTTAATCCTTCAAAAACGTGTTATTTGTTAATAAAATGTTTGGTACTATTTTATACTTAACTCAACGATATTTGCGTAGAAAATAGTATCAGATTTTGTACACAAATTAAATGACTTATAATCAATAGAAATGGCGCTCAATTGGTGTTCATAAATGATGTTAAGGTTTTTGTGGACATGTTTTTCAGGGTTTCCATTGAATTTACATTTGATACAAGTTTTGGGGATTGAGTTCAGCCCTTATGTACTTTATTTTCAATATGTATTTAATGCTTAAACTGTTTGAATGAAAACTTTTTTGTGAAATAGGGATAACTTTTGTGGCTTTAATTCAATGAAAAAGTTTTTAAATGTTTTGATTTTTGTTTGGATTAGATTCTGATTAAGTGTTTATTTAACAAAAAGTTAATGAGTTTTGTGTCGGATCTGTTTTGTAAGGGGAAAAGTGATGCCAAAACTGTAGGAAATAATTGTAAAGTTTGTGTCTTTTGATTGGCTGATGACATGAATCGAGGGGTAAGTACTTAGTCTTAAGCCAATCAAAAATCAATGTCAAGTGATGTGACGGATACGAGTTTAAGCGCTTTATTTAAAATTAATGAATCGATTCAACAATAGATACAAATTAATTGATTTCAGTTTAGTTTTCAACAAAAAGTTTGAAAAATCAACAATAGGTTAGAAATTGAAATAAATTCAATAAAATCATTAAAATCTCAAAAGCATTGATCACTTGTGAAAAGATGAGTGACTCAAATGCTGAAGAAGTAATGAGTCGGAGATCCGATCAGGTGATGATCGACGACACTCTGATTCAAGTATTCGATGAAATGAGTCCCAAAGATCTCATTTGTTTGCAGAGAGTCTCAAAACAATTCGATGAATGCGTTTTACTGTCACTCAAAAAGAGGAAATGCTTTTCAAAAGTTAGGTTTGAGAGTGAGTTAAAGGAATTTGAATACAGTATTTGCATCAAAAGACAACATCATTGAGTTGGCGAACACTTCCACAATAATTTGAAATTCGCAGTCCACCAACAATACGGGTTTTATCTTCTTAGAGATGGAATAGGAATCCCAAATGGAGTGTCAAACAAATTCATAGGACTTACATCACTGGTTTTTATGAGTGTTGTATAGACGAGGCAGTCATCAGGTATTTCAATGAAGAGCTCAAAAACCTAAAGTGTTTAGCACTCAATAGATGTGTGATTTCAATCAGACAATTGGTGTCCACCGATCAGATGAAGATCTTTTCCAAAAGAATAAGTTATCTGAATATTGGCAGAATTGGTGGACCTGGGTCATATTTCACTCAAAACAATAATATATTGGATTGGATTCGTTTGTTTGAAAATTTAAACAAACTTATCGACTATTTCGATGATCCGGAGAATTTCAAAAGACTTTTACAGCAAATGAGTCCATCAATCGATTATATTAATGCTTATACTTTCTTATATGTCATCCCTCATACAATTTTTAGCGATGACTTTAAGAACTTACAACAGTTGCGATCACTTATAATATCTTTTGCGTCAAAGGAAACTATTGAAACAATTATCAAATCATTGAATTTGGAGAGATTTGAATTTAGATCAAACCAATTGTCTTCAATTTTGATGCACAAAATGTCCAAGAGCCAGAAACATCTCAAATCACTGCATTTATCTTGGCCAAAATTCATTGAATACAAAGCTTTCAAAATGAGCTCTGTTTTTGAGAAGGTAGTAGATTTTCATCTGAAGGGCCCAAAATTGAATCCGATTTACTTCAAACAAATCATTGATATGTTTCCGAATATCAAGTATTTTGTTTACACGCCTTTCATGGATAGCATTCGGTGCCAATTGAATGAAGAGGACCTCAAATGCAAGACATGTTATTACAGAACCTATGATCTGATCCCGAGATTAGAATCATTGAAATACTTTGAGACTCTCTGCGCGTTTGCCGGGAGTTCACTATTAGATTGTTTGGATCGGTTCCCTAACCTTTCACACCTGAAAATCAATTGTTCCGCTTATGATAAATTTAGAACAGGTCAATTGATAGCCCTAATCAATTATGCTATCGAGAGATGCGAAAAAGCTCCTAAAAAATTGTTCAAGTTCCAACTGGATTGCAGAGAAATTCCTTTTGCCAAGTTATCAGATTCGCAAATACCAAGAAATCTGAAAATATTAATAATAATAAATTAGTTTGAAGTTAAAATAGAAATATAGTTGAGTTCAAAAATCTTGCTAGGAATTGAATTTTGTCTTTAAAAGTTTATCTTAAATTCTTGAGATCGCACCACAGCTCTCACACAACACACTGTCTATATTGAAAACACTGTCTATATATCGCGTGTTAAAGATATCTATATATCGCGAAAAGTCTATATAATAGAGAATAAGAACTCAATAATAGTTTAGTCTATCGACAGAAACACCAGAGAAGAGGATGAGAAGAGACAGTCAGGCGCTGAGAGACTCACCTTTACTTCAATTGTGATTGTTTTCAAACTTATGTTTCATTCAAATTATTGCGAAAAAATGTTTTGAATTTAATTAAAAAGTTTTCTTATGTTTCGGTGAATCTGTTGAAGAGTTAACTGTATTTTGAAGAGTGAATGCCGTCTTCAAGTCTGCCGTCACCGCAATCTTCAGACCCGGCGGATAGTGTGCCCAACAGTGGTGTTGTCCGCCACCAGAACTCAAACAATGAACGGAACAGTCGTTCAAAGACTGACTCATCGGACACACAGACAAAATCGACGACAAAACGGGACTCCAGTGACTCGTCCACAGAATTCGAGGCACAGGTGTCTCCCAGTGTCGACTCCGACTGCAATCGGAGGCCACAACAGTCGCCAACAGGATTGCAGCCGACGGCCACTTCAGCGGTGGCCGCCCTGTCTGCGCACAGGAGTCACAGCCAAGAATCGCATCCATTGCAGACACAGTCGTCGTTTCTGATGCGGTTCTCCTCCCGTTTGCGGATGAAGTCCCGTCTGGTCTGCTGTATATACTTCATAACGACATTCCTATCGCTATTCATATTAGTATTGATTGCAATCATTATATTCTTGTATTGGAAGCCAATAAGTCGTGCGATAATTATCGACCAAAACATTGAACAAAAAGGTATCGATTTTGGGATCAAATAAAACACTGAATAAAAACAACAGAAAAAAGACTCTTAAAGAGAGAGAAAGAGAGGGAATCATAAGAAAAAACAAAACTCTCTCTCTCTCTCTCTCTCTCCCTCCCTCTCCCTCTCCCTCTCTCCCTAACCAAACGATGGGAGAGATATCCCAAACACTATAGCCTGAGCTCAAACATTAAACAAATACCTCTTTTAGTTAAAAAGGATTAGTTTGTGAGACACGGAATGAGAAGTGTTTTCTCGTCGACCAGATGTGCGATACAATCAATTGGAGAGAACAGTCTATATATGCTGTGCTCTGTATGTGTGAGCCTATGGTATGGTGTGGTGTGTGTTTGCGAGTGGTATGACCTGCAGAGCATCAGATACTGTGAAAAATTGTTCACTTGAGTGTCGTGTGCCACTCGGCTATAGGTACCCAACGGGGCAACCCTACAGCCCAACCCCTTTTTCCATTAAGCAAATCCCACGTTAGCTCAAAAGTTTTTTTTCTCGAAGATAAATTAGCTTGCTCAAACAGAGAAAAACAATTCAAGTTTGGCAATAAATCAAAACTAGCAAGCATAACTTATTCTGGTGAAACTCTTGGGACCTTGGCTTACCCCCTTGGGTGGTTTAGTGGTGTTCGAAGCGATTTGCTTTGCCAAATAACCTTGCTCTTAATCGATCATGATTATATCGATATGATAATGGGAATGGAACTCGAAAAGGGACTGTTGTTCCTCTTTATTGACTCAATAGAAGAGAATTACCATGCTTAATGATCCTGATTGATTGAAAATCGATATCAAAAGTTTTTCTTTCCTCATTCCGATTGTGAAACACAATTGAATTAATCATTTATCTTGCTAAATAGCAGAAAGGTTGAATATTGATGAATAATCAATTTTTTGAGACAGGAGATTTATGTTTCGTCTCACATATGGTTACAGAATATTGTGACAAGCTCATACAAATTGAAAATACCATAATTAAAGGTGAAATGAATAGATAGAATACGTCAGAAACGAATTATTAATAATCCGAAACATTTTTCTTTTCGGTTCAGTTTTTTTCAGATTAAATATTGAGTGCAATAAAACTCTTCCCAAAAAAGGAAAGGTATTCTCCTTTTTGTAAGAAATGACAGAAACGAGTGAAACATTTATTTGAATGTCTGACAAAGTGTTATGGCTTTTCTGTAGTGTTATGGCAGAGACCAAGATTACATTTATTATGGAACTTCCCATTTAATCAAGATAAACATTCTTATCTCGCTAAATTATTCAATGAAATGAAGTAAATTTATCCAGATCTGATTTTGACCAAGAACATTTTGTAGTGAAGAATGTTTGCAGAAAAACGCTTATTCTGTGCACAACAAGAGGTGGGAGTCTTTCGAGAGTTTATTTTATTTCTTTTGATATATTTTTTTCAATTTTTAAGCTTTTTATATGTTTTTTATCAAAACCACATCTAATGCCAAACTGGGCTTAAAAATTGTGTGTCTGTGCGTAAAATTTTTTGCCCTTCTCTTTACACAATCTCCTGCCTGTGCCAAGTGCTGGGGATAGTCATCGGAATCCAATATAATTCAAAAGTTGTTATTATCGGTACATCAAAAAAGTGTTGCCTCAAAAATTTATTCCCTATTATTGAGAAGGACTGGGCTCTGCTTGTTATCAATATTTTCTTCTTCTGGTTCTATACCTTATTCTGTGCTTAACTGTAGCTCAGACTCCACTCGAGAAATAAGTTTTTCGATTCTTGTATTGAAATTGAATCCAATTTGTTATAACGAATATCAAAGTTATCTTATTCTTGGATTTTATTTCTCGTTTTCCTCGAATATATTTCTTCTTGAGTTTCGGGAAATCTAAAGAATATATTCTTTAAACCGAAGGCAAAGAATATTCTTATATATAACGAGAAGAGAAGGAAATTGTTTTCAATTATTTTATTTCACTTCAAATTTGTTTAACAGAATTGACTCAAAACAGATATAAGAAACTGAATGTCTAGGAATAAATTGAAGACAATTGTGCGGGAATCAAATTTCATTGTGAATTTTTATGGTTTTATTGTTTGCTAGATCATTGTTAAACTGTTCTTGTTATCGCTTTTATTGGGAAACATGTTAACTACAAATCGATTTATTCGGAGTTTGAAAATACATATAATAGTTATATAGATATAAGACTTATATATAAATAAAGTTGAAAAAGAAGTTCATTTGACTTAAGGGCAGATAACGAATGGAAAACGACTTGAGAACAGAATTATTTTATATGAATTCAATTCCTGACACAGGAATGGATAGACTGAGTGCTGGCATAGGCTGTAGTGTAGCCCAGAATTGCAATATATATAAAGATTGGATGAAAACTCTTCTTCTATCAACTCTTATAGTCTATTAGAAGGACTTCTCTCAGATCACGTTCGCTATAATTCAAGAAAAAGTACTTTTATTTTGAGTCCTATCCTCTCCTTCTTCTCCTCTACCAAATGATAAGCACTAAACTCATTGTCTGAACAAATGTTGGAAACACTGAAATTGGATGAAGAGATGAGAGGATAAACACGAGAAACAAAGCTATCGCTGAACTCTATGTCGGCCTCACATCTGATAGACAGACAATTGGCTATTTTTTTCTCAAACAGAGGAGAGGGGAGGCTTCCCGAAGAGTGTTAGTGATGGTTAGAGCCAGTCGTTTATTGCTTGCGGTAATATATATCTATCAGATAAATGATATCTATTCAGTCATTTAGAGTTAATTTCATTTCATTGACAAATAAAATGGGAATCAATTTATATATAAATTTTTTAGACAAAAGTGTTTTCGTATTTTTCTTTCACTTTATTTCAGTTTTATTTTTATTTTTGAAGAATTGTCTGAAAATTTTTCTTTAATACAATCTTTTCATTCAATTCTTCAATTGTCTGATCAAATAAGTGAACAAACCTTGAGTTTTGATGTTTTCAGAAATTTCAGCTTTAATTGTAATCTTGGTTTTTGATTAATTTATTCAATAAAAAGGATTTTCTTGTAATGTTTGCTACGAATAGAGAACCCAATCCTCTAAACAGTTATCAATTCAAGTGATAAGACATACGGGTATTCAAAAACGTATCCATCAATACATCAAATATTTATTTGGATAGCCTTTCGAGGACTGGAAGGCCTCTGCAAAGAGATTGCCTGAGAATTGCAATACGAGAGCACAGAATAACATGTCATTCCTTTGATGCAAAACTAATTCAGATCTCAAACAGAATTCAATTTAAAATTTTACTATAATTTGATTTTTTTCGGTTTGGAATTCAATTTCAGAAATTTATTTAATTTTCTGAAAAATTTATTTACTTTTAAAGTTTGGATCAATTTTGTGGCGACGACTGGAAAAATAGACTCAACTTTGAGATCCTCTTAAGTTAATTAACTTAACAGAAAAGTAACTAAAGTAGAGCCCCCGGAAGGGACAGAATATTCTTAAGACTTTTACTTTTTTGGAAAACATTTCAATCAAAAAGATTATTGAAATGAGTGAACAGTTTATCAAAAGAAAAATATTTTTAATTCAATTTTAAGAGTAATTCTATTGTCGGAGAGTCTTATGTCTAAAACTCATCCCTTTGTTGACAGACATAAGAGGAAAACCACTCATTCCTTAACATCAAAACCTAATGAATATCTTTTTTTTGTGGAGAAATTTGTTTAAACACTGGAAATACTTTTGGGAATTATTTATTGTTTCCTTCAATCAGTTTATGAGAAAAAAAATGTTTGAATTTTTTTTTATGTTAACAAACTTATAGTCAGTTCCCAAAACACTCAGCCATGAAAAAAATCAGAGAACAGCATAAAGGATGAGCTAATCAGACAAATACACAAATGGGAGGAGGAGTGGAAGGCATACAATTGCTAACAATGTATTTCAATGAACAATGGGGGGAAAACCATAGGTTAGGGGGAAAGCCATTGATGGAGAGGGAGTCAGAGATTCATTTGTTCTTCAAATACAACCAAAAAAAATGTTTTCTGTTTTATTGTATTCTTTTGAATTCTGAAAGCTATTAATCCGAGGGAATAACGATTCGGATCCCGAAAATGAATTTACACTTCAAATGAATAATTATAACTGTAATCAGAATTTGCATATAATTTACATTTTATTCAAACATAAAAATTTATACCCAATTCGAGTGCAGAATATTTAATCAGAAAATATTCTTCATATTCCTTCCTCTGCTTTACTCCTGTACTCATCTATTATCTACTCTTCCCTTTGCTTTCTCTCAATTCAATACTTTATTCATAAAATTTTTCGCTTGAATTCAATTACAAGATATACGAGAATTGGATTAATATTCAAATTCAGAGCTAATACTCAATCGAAATATGAATTCCTGTCTTTCCTTTAAAATAGAAAGACTCGGAGAATGGGAGGAGAGAGAGAGAGAGAGAGAGAGATTTGTTTTAACAGTGAGAACGCAAACACAGAATAAGTAATTCCCTTCAAATTGATTAATGAATTTGTTTTTGCGATTACAGGACAGTGTCTACCATTGAAAGTGACGGTTTGCCAGAAGTATCGGATACCTTACGCCTATACAATACTTCCAAATAAATTCGGACAAACGGATCAGTCGGAGATCAGCCAACAGCTGATGGATTACGAGCCCATAATGAGTGTCAAATGTTATGCACTTTTGCCGCTTTTCCTTTGCTCACAATTAGCGCCAAAATGCAACGCCAGCGGACACCCGGTCCCGATGTGCAGCACTTTATGTCGTGGTCTGTATTCTTCTCTCTCTTTATTGAGTGACAAATCTCTTACACTTATATCACAAATAAGACTAATATTCGACAACAAAAAGAAATTGTTAGGGATTTCGTATCTCAAGATCTTAGAGGCTAAGGGATAGCCACAAAATTAGGGTATAGTTGACTGAATTTTGGTACAACCAAGCTAATATATCTTGATTTTAGAATTTCGTTCAGAATAAGTTTGAAGTGGAAAATGTTCTAGTCAAATAATTGAACCAATATGTTCAAGAATATTCTTAAATTTTAGCATAAATTTCAGCTTAACTAAGAGGAAAGCCATCACAAATGTGGCCATCCCTGGTCACCCCTGTCTGCCAAACAGAGAGTTAGCAAAAGATTTAGTTTTGACATAATATGACAACTCATGGCTATAGCACACAGACCTCACAATATATATATATAACACCGAAGAAACTGATCACTGAATGTGTTTGCCGTATGTATTCCCATTTGCAAATCCCGGTCCGGCAGAGACTCAGCTGAGATGTAATTTTTTCCTGGCTGTGTTTACACTGCAATGGCCTCAAGAGCTTAACTGTGACCAATTGCCTGATAGCTCTGATCCTGACATATGTGTTGGTTATCAGGAAAATCGATTGCTTACAACTGGAATACATTGTGAGTACACACATTGAATAGCCATACATACCGTTCCCTTTCTTGATTATACTTCAATTTTTATTTTTCGTGTTTCGCCTCTTCTGTTGATTTTTTAACCGAAATTCTATATAAATATAAACTTTTATTTTTACTCTTCTTTTGGCTCTTCTTCTCATTCCTCTGGTTCTCTAAATTCAATTCAATTTCTGGGATTCGGAGAAAAAAAACTTTTTTTTCTGTATTTTCTCTTCTCTTTTGCTTTTGATTCAATACATAACTTATAAACAGAGGTTTAGCCAAAGGGTCGACAAAATTGAGCGGAAATTCACTCTTGAATTGAGCCGTTCTTCAGTTGACTTGACTTCTGACGCGGGAGAGAGAGAGAGAGAGAGAGAGAGAGAGAGAGACGACTAATAAAGTGGAAGGAAAACTAAATTGAACAAGTTAGCTTTTCACTCGGCAAACTTTGCCCTTGGCAATTCCTACGTTATTAGCGATCAGAGTAAAGGTAATTCTCATTGAACAAGACTAAAAAAAAGTTCAATTTTTCTATCAAACAAACCAGACGTCAAAAACTCTCAGACAATGTATAGCGGAGTTGAAAAATAATTAACTCTTGTATTGAATCTATTTTTTTCTGTTGTATTATTCGGTTGTTATCTATTTGAGCAAAAATAAACTGATCTTTTCATTCGATATATTTTTCTCCTCGTCTCTAATAACTAGAGTTTTATATATCTATTACTTAATCCCAGTTTTCAATGCTTTTGCCAGTGGGTGAATAGCCAAGGTTAGTTTGATTTTCACCATTAAAATTGGCAAAAATTTTTCCCCAATTTATTTGAAATAGATTTCGAAATCTATTTTCAACTAAATAAGAACTACCAAGTTCAATTCAATAATATCCAAACCGTTGGTGACCCCCAAAAGCTAATTATATTTTTTCCTTTTGTCTGAAGACTCAATGTTTTCATTATATTTAACTGAAAAGTCTTTTAATTCATTTCAACACTCGATTAACATACTATTTAAGGCATGAAATGATTTTTCCATTCATTAGTTCATTAGAGAAACTGATGGGTGGTTTCAATTAGAAAATGTCTTAATGAAAGTCAAATTGGATTCCTATTCAGTTCAACCAATGGAGTAGAGTATGTGCTGTGCCTTACATTCGATAAATAAATTGATGTTTTGCTGGAGAGAGAGAGAGAGAGAGAGAGAGAGAGAGAGAGAGAGAGAGAGAACAGGTCTATTCTGGAAGGCTTCCCAATAGTATAACAAAAGGACTGAATAATCAAAAATATTTTTCTCATTAAATTAGATTAGAGTTTGGTTTCGTTGGCAGTGATTAAAATAAGCGTAAAATTATTTGAAAGCCTTTTATGAATAAAAGGCAAACAATTTTCAACAAAACTATTCAAATGAAAACCTGAGACAAGTATTCGACTATTTTTGGGACCAACTTCTGGGCACAGAATAAACTTTAAGATAATTGCGTGAAGAGTCAAGTGGTTTGTCTCTTGAATTTTTCAGTGAAAAAAAATCAATTCAGAAGAATATGTTCTCATAAATAGATAACTAGTATTTTGATAGAGTTTATGGGCAAAGGGTTTGCGAAAATAAACGGCTTATTCTGTGCACTTGAATGGCTGTTCGCATGAAAATTATTATTAGACAAGAAAAACATGAATTATATGACATAATAGACTATAATATGGGAGAAAAATAGACTCAAATCACAAATAAATCTAATTTAATAACGTGTGGGAAGAGAATAGTCGGGATTTGAAAGGCTGTGCTGAGAGTGAAAGAAAAATTATTAGCAATTCCTTCACTCCTACTACTCTTCTGCATACCAGTGCACACACACACACTGTTAGACCATTTGAGAATGTCGTTCCACTCAATAAAAATGGATAAACAAATTAAGTTTTAATTATTTCCTCATTAATTCTCATTCAAGAGAAATATGTTTTTTTTATTTCAGTTCAATTATGTACTACTATTCTGTGCTATTAATTCAAATAATTGTCAGATTTGAGTGTAGGCCCCCTTTTTATAGGAGGAATTGAGTGCATCTGATAAATGATTATTTCAGAAAAAAGTTGCAGGAATTCTGAGCCCCATAACAGCACAACCACTAATGGCAGAGGTCTTTGAGGCGATTATTTTTCTGCCACTAATTCCTATCGATTAGTGGATTGAGTTTAGTGTCAGAAATGCTTACGTTTTGTTTGTTTTACTCTCTTTTTTTCGCTCAGAATAAGGAATAATAAAAATTGATTTCAATTTGAGAGCAGAGAAATGGTTCACTATTTTTGTGGTTAAAAATTTATGAATTGTTTGCCATTCGGTGAAGAATTTCTTCGATTTTTCTTTAAGGAGAGGAAGAGGGAGGGAGAGATGGGGAGAGAGAGAGAGGGAGGGAGGGAGGGAGAGAGAGAGAGAGAGAGAATTTTGAAGAGATATTGTTTGCAAACCATTACTTATATCGACGACTATTTACGGGCAAAGAATCGGCCAATAAATGCAAATATAAAGTACTGACAGTATTTCTATTGACATGAGAGGGGAATGTCATTAAATATTTATCTTTTATTTCGCTTTATTTAGTGATTCAAAAGCAAAATATACGTCGAATTGAGAGCACATGAAATGAAAAATAAAAATTGAAAATAAAAATAACGACTGATTTTCATATTTATTACACTTTTGACTGGAATCTAGAATATCAAACGCACGGATCTCATGAATAATCGAGGTTATATTTTTGAATATCGCACAGAATATTGTTTCAATTCATACCTTTAAGGTTTGGGAATATTCTGTACTCAATATTGAAAAAAATTGAATTTGGATTTCTTGGGAAACACATTCTTAAATTATCTTGCTCAAAAGAAAACACTATTTATCTATTATTAGACTATATGTCAAAGCACTAGGTATTGCGTGGTATTTTTTCCTTGATAATTTTAATTTCCGGAGAAATGTTTCTTCACACGACTTGACGTCATAAATGTTATCAGGTTAACTTTTGTTTTGTAGAAAACAACAGAAATAGATAAATAAACCAATTATTCTTAAAATATTCTTGTGAGAAAAAACAACTTGAAAATGGTTGAGATAGTTGAGAATAATCATACATTTATTCAAACAATTCATTAGGAATTCAATCAATAGTTTTATTTTACTTCAAAAGAAAATCAATAAAAATAAAAGAAATTCTATAAAAATGAGTTTCGCAACAAAAACATCAATTTATTCATTACTTTAAATTTTTTTTTCGCCTCAACTTTTGAACCCTAACCTTAAGAACCGGTAAAATCAAATCTATGTTAGCATTCAATCTGTCGAAACACCTTTCCATCAATTAGTCTCTCTCTCTCTCTCTCTCTCTCTCTCTCTCTCTCTCTCTCTCTCTCTCTCCTCATTGAAGAAAACGTTAGATTTTTTGTCGCATTTAATACCCTTTGAATTGAGAGACAGTTTTCAGTCGTTGACAAAAAAATTCTGTCGTAAGGGAAAAGTTGAGCTCAACTGCAATGAATGAAATGCTGTGCAGAATAGCCAACACTTTCCACTTTTAAATTGAAATTTTGTTTCTCTTTGATGGTGAGAACAACACCACTGTCTAAGAGGACAGCCATTCTGTTCGCTAACGAAACAATTTATATTCACAACAAAAAATTAGCAATCAAGTTTTTTTTTGCTCTTAGCGATGATAAAACTGTTCAAGCAGAAAAAAGACCAAAGGCATAGTAACAACAGCACTCGAACCTGATTTTCAGGCGAAAAGACTAATTACATTCAACGGTCGAGTGTCTCAGTTATTCTGTGCCTGATTTGCAAACAACACTTTAAGTAGTTTTTGTCTTTCGATTCTGTGCTTTGAATTAATTTTCAATTGAATATAGTTTTTGAAACTTTTCAATCAAAACAAACAAAAGTCTCCTCTCTTTTAAAAATCGATAATTTCCAGGATAGTCATCAAAATGATCTTGATCAATCTACACAACCAAAATTATCTTGGCTGTTCACTAATTGCAAACAATTAGCTTGATAACTCGATGATAAACATTTATTCATCATTTTATTTGAATTCAATTAAACCTTTCTCTACCCCTTCTCTCCCTCCCTCTCCCTCTCTCTTTAACAAACAAACAGACAATTGATTAGTTTGTTTCGCACCGACAGCTCTTCTTCTGCACAAAACAAGAGTGCATTCAATTTATTATCTCTTTTTTGCTGATAATTAATGCGCTGAACGTTTGAGTACACCATTCCTCTCATGTGTTGATCCAATAAATATTCACACAATTTATTGGCAAAAGTGTTATAACTTTTGATATGATTAGCGCTCAGAATACGATAACTCCAGGTAATGATAATAGATTGAGTCGAATGTAGTGCCAATAATTTGATCACAGGTTTAAGTTTATTGTCCGGTGCTCTGAGAGATCGATCGCTTGGTTTTCATTTGAAACTTAGCAAAAAATAATTAGATTTGATATAAAACTGAAACTAAAGTCTTATATAATTATTATTTGAGTCAAAAGAAAATTATTTGATTCGATAATATATTTTTGAGGAAAGTCTGGGTATTCCTGGTATTGAGTCGTTCCCCAGGAATTAAGCCCAGCTTTGGATTGAATTATCGGTTCTTTGAATCCCTATTAGTCTACGATATATACCGTATATATAGTGAGAGGAAAACTATATTTAATTATATTTTTGCCGTCAGTTTACGTGATATGAGTCTCAATTCACAGGGAATTGTATTTTGAAAACATGAGTCCAAACGACTGTTAAGAAGAGTGAGAAAAGAAATGAAGAGATTTTTATTTATTCTGTGCTCTAATGCTATAAGAAAATCCTTATGTGTTTTCCTTTGCTGTTAATCTGAAAATCACTTTTGCTTTACTCATTTTTCTATTTATCAAATTTCTGGGAAAAAATTCAATCAAAAAAAATAAAAGACTGCGACGGAAACGGCTTCAGATGTGACTCTTCCCGATGTATACCCTATTCCTGGAAATGCGACGGTTTTGCCGATTGCAGGGATTTTTCCGACGAAAACAATTGCAATAATTGTACGGAAAGTCAGTTCCACTGCGGAAACAGAGTCTGTATCTCCAAATCGGAAATATGTGACGGAATTAAGGACTGTCCCGACGGAAGGGATGAGCGCCAGTGCTGTAAACATAAAACTAATTATAATTTTCTTTTTTATTTGAAAATCTAATTAACTTTTTTTTCTATTGACTCTTCCTTTTGATGGCTGTGCAGTGCGTTTGAGTAAATCGATGAAAGAGTCGGGTGAGGGACGGCTCGAGGCCTGGAGTGCCGAACAAAACTCATGGCAAGCCGTGTGTGGAGAGCACTGGAACACCAGCTACCAGAGCGAAACAGCGTGTCGTCTATTGGGCTATAAAACCACAGATGAGACCCGAATTAAAGACGAGACGACATCCCAATCGTTAGAGTTGTACAACAGAGTGGGAACCGCTATCAACAGACAGACACAGATGAAGGTCCTCTTCGATAAGGGACGGAATAAGGGCTGTAGGAATGGCAAGAATGTGACGGTTCACCTCAAATGCAAACATTTTCGTAAAACTTTTTTTTGTCATTCAATCAATTAATTAGTTTTTTAATTGCATTTGTTTTTGTCATTTGATGTCAAGAATGCGGGAAATCTGCAAACTTTGTCCAAAGGAAACGCCGGCGCCGTATCGTCGGTGGCGATGAATCACACCCTGGTCAGTGGCCCTGGTTGGTCGCTCTGCACGGCGGCCCCGAAGAGATCTTCTTCTGCGGCGCTGTACTCATATCCGAGCGCTGGGTATTGACTGCCGCCCATTGTATTGGAAAGTATGTAAACAATTGATTTTTTTGGGAACAACTCTTCACTCAAACAATTGTCTTGCAGTCAGACAGACGTCAAGGGCTGGACAGTCAACCTGGGAGTGACACGAAGGACAGCCTCTCCATTCTCAGTGCAAAAGCGCAAGGTTCTGAGACTGTTGAAACACCCAGGGTTCAATCCCAGCGCAAACATGTATTCTAGTGATATAGCGCTCATACTCCTCGACGAAGGGGTCGACTTCGATGAGTTCCTGAGACCAATATGTCTTCCATCGAAGACAACGGAAATCCCGACAGGTTTTAGACGTTTTCGCACAGAATATAGTAATTAAAACCCAATTTGACTCAACCCTCAGGTACTCACTGCACAGTCATCGGTTGGGGTAAGAAAATACATGACGACGACGCCGACTACCTATCGGCCATACATGAGGTACAGGTGCCTATCGTCGACCACAAGGTGTGCGCCGACTGGTATGCAAAACAAGACGTTTATATCCCGAGATCTATGCTGTGCGCCGGCTATGAGTACGGCCGGAAGGACGCCTGTCAGGGGGACAGCGGGGGTCCACTTCTCTGCAGGAATGGCCACCGAAACTGGTTTGTAGCCGGAGTTGTCAGTTGGGGTATTAACTGCGCTCAGCCTCAACTGCCGGGTAAGGGAATTGACTCTTTTGGACAGTTGTCTCATATATTCTGATCGTTTTTTTCAGGTATTTATACAAACGTTCCGATGTTTATCGATTGGATCGAAGGGATGGCCCAACAAATGGATTATCCCCTCACTAGACATCATTAGTCGAGAGCTCAGAATATATTCTGTAAATAAATTATTTGAGGAATCGATTCATTTGTAAATAAATTTCGAGAAAAAAGTTGTTTTTTGTTTCAAAACATTATTTTCAACAGAATTTCAATTGAAATGAGTTTTTGATAGAAAAGTGTCATTAAAGTTGAGTTTTTCTAATAGTCTTTTGAAATGAATATCATATCAAATGTCATATCATTAGAGAAGATTGTAATCAATAATAATGAGTGAAAACTAATGTCTGTTCTCTGCTATAGGTTTGAGTTAATTGTCTTTTGAATGAAATGTATTTTTCGTAGAAATTGAGAGAAAATTGTTTAAAAACTTGAATTGAAATAACAATTCAAAAGTTGTTATGAGTTTTGACGTAAAATAGTGTAATAAAAATCTAATGACTCGACAATCAGTTAATGAACTCAAGATTTTTAATTTCAGTTACCATTGTCTTTTCCTCTTGTTAGGTGTCCTAGGTCTTTTGGAAAGCTCATTGTTATAAATTTTATTTTTAATTACAAGTTTGTATAATAATAATTATCAAAAATTTTAGCCAAAGTTATATTATTTGTCAAAAAATTCAAACATAAACTGAAACTCAATTTATTATTTCAAGATTTCTGGGTATTTGCAAATCTGAAGGCCAAGGAATTTGAGCGCAATACTGTTGGAACTTTAACAATTTTTTAGGCGCTTTTTCACATCTCTCGATAACATAATTCACGAGAACTTTCAACTGACCTGTCTTCAATGTATCCGTTTCACAATGGATTGGATAGCCGCGATTACTGTTTCCAATGAATTTATAAACGGAACACTGGATTTTCAAATGAGACAGTTTTGGGAACCGATCCAAACAATCTAATAGTGAACTCCCGATATAGAGACAGATAGTGTGGAAATATTTCACTGATTCTAATCTTGGGATCAGATCATAGGTTCTTTGAATACATGTCTTGCAATTGAATAGCTGTTGGTTCAATTGGCATCGAATGCTAGACATTGATGGCTTGTAAACAAAACACTTGATGTTTGGAAACATATCAACGATTTGTTTGAAACAAATTGGATTCACATTTGCCTCACAGAGTCGGAAGTCCACGACTTTCTCAAAGATAATATTTCTTTTAAAATCCATGTCTTCAATGAATTTTATCGAAGATAAATACAGAGACTTGAGTTGTTTTTGGCTCTTGGATATTTTGTACATCAATTTTGAAGACATTTCTTTTGATCCAAATTCAAATCTTTTCAAATTTAATGATTTGATAATTACTTCAATTGTCTCCCTTCGCGCCCAATGGGAAAAAGATATTTGAAGTGATCCCAACTGATGTAAGTTCTGTAAGTCATCGATGGTAAGGGTGGGGCTTTTCTTCTGCACCTGGTTGAAGCATAAATGTAATCGATTGGTGCTTTCATTTGTTGAATAAGTCTATTAACACTCACCGGTTCATCCAAATGGACCACAAGTTTGACTAAATTGTCGAATAAACGAATCAAATCCAATATGTCGTTGTCATCGTTGACCTGGTTCTGGACAATGGAGAACATTCCAATATTCAGATAAATAATTCTTTTGGAAAAGATCTTCATTTGATCGCTTGATACTAATTGTCTGATTGGCCCCAAACAGTAATTAATTGCTAAACTCTTTAGGTTTTTGAGCTTTTCATTGAAATACCTGATCGTTGTCTCGTCTATACGACACTCATAAAGAGTTAGTGATGTAATACCTGTGCAATAATTTGTGACTGACCTCAAGTTTTCTATTCCTTCATCGAGAAGATAATACCCTTCCCTGTCTCTAAGGACTGCAAACTTCAAATTGTTGTGG
>JAQIXV010000388.1:0-40509 GCA_034700625.1 Tectocepheus velatus | reverse complement strand
TATCGTTTTGATAGAGGGTTAAGAATGCGGTCAATAATATATAAAACAATTGTTTAGTTAAAATCATTTTGAAAGTTGACTACAATTTAATATTAAATTAAAAATCAATTTATATAAAACTTAATGAATTAATTGTCTTGTCTTGTGATAAATTAACGCGATAAATATTTTTACAATTAAAGGCTCAACGGATTTCCCAGACATTTGAGAATAGGCATAAAAATTCATTAATAATTTCATTAAAAATAAAAATAATATCAAATGTTTTCAAATATTTTTGCTCTGCTTTTATAAAATCAGAGATAAAATAAAGAAAACTCACCGGAGAGTAATGGGACACCGGGTGTCGACAATAAAATTTCTATATTTTTCATTTTTTCAAATAATTCAAATATTTTTCAATATATTTTAGTCGATATGAAAAAACATAAAATTCAGTGAATCCTTAATTATTTTTAAAAACTGTAATTTTATATTAAACCAAAATATTTTAATTCAATACAAAATAATTGTCAACTGTACTGGTCCTATAGTCATGAGGTTGTCGTGAAGCCGTTCCCATTCATATTCTGGATATGGACTTGGGTATCTAGAGGTAACTTCTTAACTAAAAATGACCATACTATTTTGTATTATTAAGTTGATTATATTTAATTTGTCTATCTTATAGTTTTAGCTTGATATTTGACTAATACTAAGATAAATCATACATGTACTTAGCAAGTGCAATCATTAAACTGTGAGGACTTTATGTTAAATCTGTTAATGAATTTGTTACTCAATATCTTGAGATGTGTTAATCATATTTGAGTTGAATACTAAACAATTGGAGAATTCTATCGAAGAAACAATTATTTAAAACTAAATTCTTGTCCGAAATGTGACTCAAATTGTATGTAAAGTCATCTCAAATTCGATTACATATTGAAATTCAAAGTATGATTATATTGTTTACAAAGTTTTATCAAATTATTAAATTGAACTTGCTTGTTTATATAACTCTTATCGGCAAAATTATAGATAGTTTTGACAAAAAGGAATTGAAATTAGAGTACAATTTTATTAATGAGTTTGGAGGGTATGACGGGTTTATATACTCAAAAAACTTGGTTATCGTCAAAAATATTACACAGATTTTATTTTTGAGATTTCGGGCAAAACTAAGTCTAATAGAATCCACACAACTTTAACCGAAAAAAGACCCTAGAAAATTATTACCATTTGATCTTTTCAAATAATCAGGCACATATTCAGGTTTGAGGTACTCAATAATTTCCTGACTGCCGACAGTTTTAAAACGTTTTCTCAAATCTTCGCGACTAACCGCTAATACGATTCTCATCGTCGCCTCCAAAAGGAAGGGGAGGTTCACCACATATACGATTTTATACCCTCGCGGGTAATACGACTGCAAAACTTCAACAATGAAAAGTATGAAATCCAGGTCAACATTTGCCAGCGTCGCGTCAGTGGCGTCAATAACGATAGCCCAGCCCTCGTTTTTCACATTTTTATCCAGCGTTTCAAAAAGGTAGATGGCAAATTGCTTGATCTTTGGAGCTGTGTAGTAGCGCTTACTAAACACATAGATCACTTTACGGCCTTCTTTGTCTTCCTTATTGTTTGTCGCTTAAATAAAAATATGAAATTATCTTGGACAAACTAATTGAAAATTACCTAGTTCATATAACTCTCTCGGAAAGAATTCTTCTTTAAGATCATTAACACCAAAAGACTTTCGCCATTCCATACATTTGACTAACCCTTTGATTGTCTCGAACAGTGTTTCACTAATCAGGGCAAACCTTTCAATCCACCAGGAACTTTTTGTAACCCTCTCCACATCTCTGGCATCAAACCTGGATCTATCGTTTTGATAGAGGGTTAAGAATGCGGTCAATAATATATAAAACAATTGTTTAGTTAAAATCATTTTGAAAGTTAACTACAATTTAATATTAAATTGAAAATCAATTTATATAAAACTTAATGAATTAATTGTCTCGTGTTGTGAGACAAAAACCTAATTAATGCGATAAACCTTTTCTACACTTAGAGGCTTGTCCGGAGTCCGGACCATACGGGTGTTCAATCATTTTAGAGTATGATAGACATACGCAACAAAATCAATGTATTTGTTATTATTATTTTGAAATTTGAGTAAAGTTTAATATCAATTTTAATTCAGAGATGGCCAAGATCCGTCGGTCTATGGGAGGCTCTAGGGTGAGGTAAAATGGCGGACTGTATGGAAGCTAAATACGGCTTAAATAATACCTAGGACAATTATTAAACGTCTTTTCTGAAATGTAACTAAAATTGAATGTATAGTGAGTTCAAAATTTGATCAAATATTGAGATTCTAAGCATGATCATCCTGTTTACAAAGTTTGATCAAATTATTAAATTGATCTTGCTTGTTTATAACTTTTATCGTTAAAATAATTGAATCTTTTGGCAAAAGTTAAATTGGAGAACAATTTTAATAAACTTTCGAATAAACGAATCTTTGTTTGTTAAGAACAAGATCACTTTATATTGACCCCATGGTGATAAATTAAACAAGATAACCATACGGTAGAGTTTGAATAAGTTTTGATTTGTTTTTTTTGTATTAATAGAAAATGAATTTATTGTGAGTTTTATAATAACTTTAAACAATAAGTTATTTATTAGTAAAATATGTTTAATACTATTCATTAATATAATGATTGTCTGAAAAAAATTGTATAAAATATTTGTTTTTTTTTGTAAATTTGTTCTCAAAAACAACATATAATTCATAACATATTAATCCGTTCTGAGTCTCCATTAGTCATATGAGTGACGAATTCATTCCTCTCCAGACGTTTCCCAATCTCGGCGACGATGTCCTGCATTATAATGGGGTCAATATTTTTTGCCAATAAATATAATATGAAAAAGTCTCCGATGTTTCCGTGTTTGCAGATAATGTTGAGGTATTTAGAGCTGGAGAACCGGCACCGGGTCTTCAGTATACGGGAGCGTATGCTTATGGCGAAGAATATGAAGAGTCGCGAAATAATTACAATAAATGTTATGATCGATAGTATAACGAACCAAAACCAGAGAAATATATAAATCTTTTCGTTTACTACGTTTAGTGGCAGAAGACATAAGGCGTCCTTCTTCTGGACGTCACCGGAAGAGCCGTAGAAGTGAAATGTGCACTTGGTCATTCGAGGGAATATGTATACCATTGGGTCTGTCCTCTGTTTGATGTCCTTCTGGGTATAGTTGATAACATTGAGGCCGTAGGACATGAACTCTCCGTCGAAGAACTTGTCGGTCAAATACATTTGTCCGATGATATTAATCAGACACAACACCTCACAGAAGAAGTATTTGAATGCGTAGTAGTGGTGGAGCTTTAGGTGTCGGTACAGGTATTCTATTAAAAGTTTCTTCTTATACCCTCTCTCCTCATCCGCCAGTATAGCGATTTGCATACCCATTGTTATTGACTTCATGAGCCCTCCCTCCCATACTTTCCATAGATAGTAGGGTACGTAGAAGAGCACCCCCTGAATGAACAGCACAAAACATACCTAAATTTTTTTGTGAAAACTAATTATTTATTTGAATTTTTCTTTGAATTTGTTTGATATCAATAAATACTTACCCATTGGTAGTACGCATAGTATTTGCGATCGTTTGGCGATATGTTTCTTGAGTTGTCTACTCCCGGATGGGGTACTTCCACTCCAACCTTCTTATTGAATGCGGACGGAATCAAAAATGTTTGGCTAATCCAACAGTACCTGCAATATACCAATCAATCAATTAATTCAATATTAAATTATAGTTAAAAAGTTAACAAAAAACCCAACAAATGGTGAAAATAAAACATTAGACGAGACTATTATTCTTGTTCACAGACATAAACTAAATTAAATTACTAGCTCAAATTTCAGTTGCCCAAGTAATTGATATTAAATAACTTTGATCATGATAAGAAGACCCTAGAAATGTGGAAAACATTCGCTAAATGGTAATTGATAACCTAGATACTTAACTAGTTGACTGGTTTAGTCATTTGTTTCATTAGGAAAGCCTATTATTGTCAGTAAATTCTGTAAAAATAGACTAAAAGTACTGATATGTTATACATCTGTAATGTTAGACAAGAGTTGGGGAAATGTTTTGCGATTAGACATTGGCTTAAAATAGTTGTGTTGTCGGAAATGTTGGGCTCTTTTGTGGTAAAGTTTAGACTCAAAACTGAAGCCATATTTATTTGATCGCCGAAAAAGTCGTTAAAATTGTTTTTGGGGAAAGACATACGTATTAATCATTGAGGACGGAATGGTTTCCGTTTCTATCAGACAGTCTATCGGTTCCCCAACTAAATGGAAAAAATTGAGAAAATTTTAATTGTATTTAGTTTTAAGTTAAGTAAACATTAATTGGAGTATAAATTGAGTCAAACCGTATTGTCGGGCCGTAATCACTGCCGAAAAGGCTATTAATACCATTGAAGTCAAGAGCCAATGGAGTCGGAACACAGCGTTATCGATATGTATGGCTCTCCTCTTGACTATACGCTTGAGACCAGAGAACAGGTCAATCATTTTTGGTGATACTCTTGAGATGAAAATATTTGTGAACCAAAAAAAACCATTGAATCGCTTCCAATGGAAGTGTTATTACTATTGAATTGAAGTCAAAAGTTTAAAATGGAATCAAATGTAATAAAAGTGTTTTTTATTGATAAATATATTTTCGACAAATCATTGTTTGACAAAAAAAATATCCCAAACTCATGGCTATGAAAACTGGTTCACAACGTTTTTATAACCTAGTTGTTGTTTATTAAACTTGCTAACTTTATAATTCTTGGAAAAATATTTGTTTTCACGTAAATATCGGAAGATTTCTCCTCAGCTTCAAAATCATGGCTTAACTGAGTGTTTGACAAATAAGGGACCGGAAGACAGCCCTAAGAATGTGTTGAAAAGTGAAACTATTGTTTGCAGTTTTGAAAACTAAAGTCAATTCAAATGTAATTAATATTTTGGGCGGAATTCATATTAATATTTAATTATTTCATATTTTTGACGCCTATTATAGAGAATTTCAAATTTTAGATATAATTAACGATAAAAAGTACTAAACTTCAACTGAATGAAAAATTCTTGGATAGATTCTTGGTAAAAGTGTTTTGATGATTATCTTGTTCATCTTAACTTGGTGCTCATTATCTATTGATTTCTATACTTACGATAAATTCTTGTCTTGTTTTCTGTTTGAAATGGATTTCCTTTTCATCAAATTTCATACATTTATTTGAAAAGAGTATTTCCATGGCTTTCCTCTAATAATAAAAAACAAATATTTGTTTTAATTAAAAAAATTGGAAATTTTCCGTTGAATCACATTTTTTTAGTCAAACTCATCACGAGTTTGATTCGTGAGTTTAATCTCAAGGTTAGTCATAAGCTCTCAAACTCTTCAACACAACTCTTGGACAGGAATTCATGTCCAGACTCTGAGTCTCGAGAGAATGGTATTAAATATTTACCTTAAAGTCCGGTATTCTTCACAAATTGATTAATAATTTTAAAAAACTGATGAGTTTTTACAATTGACTTTAATCAAGCTAATTGACTAGGATGATATCTTAAGTTTATCTAGCTTAAAATTGATGAGACCAAGATGAGACGTTAGAATTGAACATGATTGATTTTTGATGAATCATCCGTAAGGAGACATTTGGCCGATTAAATAATGTTGTGAATAGTAAAGAGTTGCAAGATTCAATCATTTCACTCATCGTTTCACTGTTTAGTTTGAATGAACTTATAAATGATTAGTCATTATTCAAATCAATCAAAAGATTATAAACAAAATATATTATATAATATCCAAAAGAAGTTTACTTGAGATCAAAGAATTTCTTCTGTATTTCCGATAGATTTGAAATTAAATTAATATTTTTTTTTTTGAATAATATTTTTGAGAAGACTTTTCTCTAAGAAGTGTTGAAATTACTTTTGAGTTGAGTTCAAAAATACTTAAAACGTTGTTTGAAATGAGAGATCAACGAACGCTTCGCTCGCTTTTAATAACTGACAATAAATTCTTGACTCAAAAGAAATGAGAACTAAAACAAAATTATACAGAATTTAAGTGAAACTCTTGTTCGTGAGTTCAGAGGACGCCATACACTGAGTGCTGTGCTGTTCGACACTTTGCAACTTTTTTTTAAGAAACTCTTATTTCGTAATAAAATAATGAAAATATTTCCCAATAAGAAAATAAATGATATTTTGATCTAGCAAAATTAACGTAGTGGTCATTTTTAGCCAAGAGGCTACTTTTTTCACTAAATATTGTGAACACTATTAAAGAGTTCTATAATCAATAAGTGCAGGTCATATCACCTCATGACTACCGGACCATTACTGCTCAGAATAATTTTTTATTGAATTCAATGATAAGATTTTGGTTTAAAATAAAATTTACAGTTTTTAAAAAAAATTAAAGCAAAACAACAAAAGGGTTTATATAACTGTTGAGAGTTTTATAATAAGAAAACTAATTAAAGTTCTCTGTTGAGAGACTGACAGACAGATTAGTGAAGTTTTGGTTCAATTTTTTTTGCCTCACTTTGTTTTGGAGATAATGAAAGTGTGTTAAAGACGTTCATTGATTACAAAACTCACCACATATTGGATTATCACATCTTATTAACGTAGAAATGCACTCAACTGTGATATCAACTTATTTTATGATACCATACACTGATAGCCAAGAAAATGTCAATTAATGGGAAGTTTTTATTGAAATTTATTATTTTGATTAAAGAATTATCAGAACAAAAGTTGTATTAATTATCACTAAATTGTGTTATTAATTATTATTGATGTCATTAATGAAAACCTTTTGTTCGACAAATAATTGTTTGAATTTGTGATAAGTCTTATACATTTTTTCGGCGCCGTACTATTGGATCAAAAAATTTGTTTAAGTTTTGCATAAAAATCAATTTAAATGACATTTTCTTACCATTGATTGGATTTTGTTGAATGGAATCTCAGGAATAATTGAATCCTTGCTTTTAATGATGAACATCAATATCCACATAAACGCCACTAAAGAGAACACTTTCACCTCTTTTAAGATGTTTTCAAATGAATTCCTCTCGTCGTCAGTGAATGCCTTTCCCCTAAGTTTAGCCGATTCTTCGATATATGACATAATGAATGGTTTGATTGTCTCATCGGTGGCACATTCATGAGGTTTTGTCCAATCGCCCAAATCACGGCCCCATTCAGTAATGATTGTCCCGAAGTCGAAGCCTCTGAAGCCATAACAGGAATACTCGAAATCGCAGAGAACTAATCCATCGGATTCTGTGACCATAACATTAGATCCCCTAAAGTCCACGTGAGTGAAGGTTTTGGGAGATTTCACGTCGAGAACAGCCTTCTTCAGCCATTCCAACTCTTGGCCCAAATCATTGTCTTTAAGAGTCTGTGATTTGCTTTCTTCGATTAAAGACTTTAAGTCAAACAATTCGTTCGCAGTTTTAAAGCTTTCATCAAAAAAGTCAAAAATCCAATTTCCGGTCCTTTTTATGGGAACTTCCATCGCATGAATGCGGGCCAGTCTTCGCCCCAACCCATCCACTATTTGTGGGTCTTTTTGTTGTTCACTTCGAAAATTCTTGTGCTTTTAAAAAATAATTTTAAAACAATTTCATTAAAATTAATTGAAATACTTTATAGTATCCCATGATTTGTCCGCTTTCGAAGAGTCCGTATATTTTAGGCCCCAAACCATTCTCTGACACCATTAGTGCTATTATAGTGTCCGTCAGTCTCTTATTTGTGTCATTATCTAAATTATTGAAGTGTTTGTCTTCATATAATCTGATGGCAACTTCTTGTGGCTCTTTTACATCACTCAGTCGTTTGTCTTCATTGACACCACAATAGTAGAGTTGATTCGTTAGTCCACCGCTGAGTCTCTTGACCTCCACCTCATCGATAGTCAACTTAAGCCAAACGCCCCCCAAATAGTTTCGACATAAATCAAAACACTTTTGTTCAATATCTTGAGGAGTAGTTCCTCTTTGAAGCGTTAATTTTGAGAAATCAATAGTTTGTGTCTCAGACTGTGTCTGACTCTGACTTTCTTCCGCCTCATTGAATGTCATTTTCAGAGAATTTTTTCGAAAAAACTTTTTATTGATATTTATTTTTATGCCTTCAATACATAAAATAGTTTTAATTAAAATAATATCTGTTTTTATATCTGTCCCTCAAAACCAAATTTCGAAATCATTTAATCATAAGATAGTAATAAATTGAGTGCTTTTTGATAAAAAATGAATTCAATAAAAATCTTGTGATAAAAGCGTGTGCTGTGCACTGAGACCCACTGGTGTTGCAATCATTTGATTGTATTACTCGTTATTACTGAAGACCTTTTGGTCGATAAATAATTGTTTGAATTTATGATAAATTCTGTACTGTTTTTCGGTATTCCCCTTATTTTGAGAGAAAAAGAGTGAATTGTTTTTTAGTATTAAATAAAACTTTTTTTTTACCGTAAACTGGATTTTGTCGAAAGGAATGTCAGGATTAAGGGATTGATTCATCTTAAGTGTAAACAAAACGAAGAACATTAATGACACCAAACAAAACACTTTCACTTCTTTTAAGATATGTTCGAATGAATTCCTCTCGTCGTCAGTGAATGTCTTTCCCCTGAGTTTAACCGATTCATCGATATATGACATTACGAACGGCTTAATTGTATTATCCGAAGGGAATTCCTTTGGTTTATCCCATTCCCCGTAAATACGTCCCTTATATTCACCGAAAATAGTGCCGAAATCATAGCCTCTGAAACCATAACAGGAATATTCAAAATCGCAGAGAATTATACCTTCGCTTTGAGTGACCATAATATTACAGCCCCTGAAGTCCACGTGAGTGAAGGCTAGGGGAGAGTTGACGCCCAGAATAGCCTTCTTAAGCCATTCTAACTCTTGGCCCAAATCGTGGTCTTTCAATGTTTGAGATCTACTCTTTTGGATCAGAGATTTGATGTCAAACCTCTCTTTTGATAATTTATAGCTCTCATCAAAAAAGTCAAAAATCCAATTCCCGGTCTTTTTTATGGGGACATCCATCGCGTGAAAGCGGGCCAATCGTCGCGCCAACTCATCCATCAATTTTGGGTCTTTTTGCTCTTCAGCTCTAAAATTCTTGTGCTGTTCAATGAAATTACTAAAACATTAATCAAATTATAATAAAATTGAAATACTTTATAATATTTCTGGATTTGTCCCCTTTCGAAGAGTCCGTATATTTTAGGCCCCAAACCCTTCTCCGACACCATTAGTGCTATTATAGTGTCCGTCAGTCTATTATTTGACTCAATGTCCGAATTATTGAAGTGTTTGTCTTCGTATAGTTTGATGAGCACTTCCTGTGGCTCTTCTGCAAGAGTTGTTCGTTTGTCTTCATTGACACCACAATAATAGGTTTGATTTGTTTGTCCGCCACTCAGTCTCTTCACTCGTATTTCATTGACTAAGAGTTTGAGCCAAACGCCGCCCAAATAGTCGCGACACAAATCAAGACAAATCTGTTGAATATTTTCGGGTGTCTTTCCTCTCTTGGTATTGATTTCCACAGAAATAATTGAATTCTTCTGACATTCCTCTTCAATGACTGTCATTTTGAGATAATTTTTTTAAAAATTAGATTTTAATTAAAATTTAATTAATATTTAAGTGATTTTAATAATGAAATATCTGTGTCTTAGAACCTAATGGCTAAACATTTTAATCGTGAGATAGCTTTGAATTTAATGATAATTTTTTTTGTAAAAACTATGTATTTATTAAAACTTGTGCTCAGAATCTTGTGCTCTGTATCTAAGTATTGATATGTAGTACAGATTCTGTGCTCAAACTTTAGCTCAGATTAGATTTTTACTATACAATAGTTATTGGATTTCATTTGCTATAAATTGTATGAATTGATACTTTTTTCTGATTTGATTGGAATTATTGTCGAAATTGGTTCAGAGTTCTTGAAAAATGATATTTTTTTTGAATAATTGATATCCTCATCAATCACTCGATATGCTGAGCAAACCCAAAAAACTCGATTAAAAACTAAGACATTCAATACATTCAATACTATTTCGATGAACTGGTCGATGCTTTTTTCAGTTTAATGATAATGTTATCAAAAGAAATTTGAGTCGACTGTCCGCTGATGTCTATTCTGAGAAAGTATTGATTAAAACTCGAAAAACGAAACTTTGTGTCAATTTTAAGGTGAAATAGGTTTTGATTGTCAATGAATTTGACGATTATTTGAATGCAATGCAAAAAACAGTCAACAGATTTACTTAAGAATAGATTTGAGATATTCTGTGCTAATGCTAAAGAGAAGCCACTCCTCCCCCTATTGGCCAACAATTGTATTGAAAGCACATTATAAGCAGATCTCAAAAGCTTTTAATAACAAAAGTTTTTTTGGCTATAATGTCGTGAAATATATAAAAAATACATCTTTGAGTACATACCTCCGGATTTGCTAATTATCTTAAAAGCTTTGACCAATTATTTGCAATTTTTTTTGTACGTAATCTGAGGCCCAACTCCATCATCAGCTCCAGACCTGAGTTGTGTGACTGTCAGTGAGTTGTGTGCGAATCGCGCAAACACTCACTTCAAGCAAACCATTCACTCAATTCCATTGAATGCCAGTCAAAGCCAACGCATATATTCTGAGTTTCAGATTCTCTTCTAAAAGTGATATCAATATTGAAGAATATTTTTATGTAAAACATTATTTTGTTTGCAATTTATTTATTGAATATATTCTTTGAATAAATTATTATCAAATTTCAAAAACTATTGAAACCCTAACCCCAAACCTACACTAATTTTGGCCGTATTTTTAAAATTTAGACATAAAATCAATTATTCCGTCAAAAAAAGTAAGTCTTTGTTGAAATGTTTTCGTATTCACTAACGAATGAAATGATAAAAAAGTTTTATCCAAAAGAATAATATTTTTCTGTTAACAAGCGATTCATTACAAGAATTTTTTTGAAATAATAATAAAAAGTTTTGATTCATTAAAAACAGTTTATTTGAAGCTTTAATGCTGTGAATCGATTGCAAAAGTTGTATAAAAATCTAAATGTTTTGAATGCTTTTCAAAATTATATACAAATTATTATTCAAAACATAACTAATATTTGGCTCAAAAAGTGTGTGAAATGTAAAGAATTTTGAGCCAAAATATGAATCCAACCGAAGAACTACTGATCGCTTCAATAAATATCTCAAATAATTATTTGAGTGAAACTAATAAGAGTGTCGACTCTCGCAACCAAACTGAAGAAGATCTGGAACTGTTGGGCCCTAAATGGCAGATATTTTTGATTGTATTGTATTCATTGACAGCAACCCTTTCCTTTGTGGGCAACGCTATCGCTATATGGGTTCTGTGTGCCGGCAAACGCTCCTCTCGAGAGCTAAGAGTATTTTTGGTCAACCTTTCGCTGTCGGACATAACGATGGCTCTCTTCTCGATTCCGTTCACATACACGGACTTCATGTTAGGTCGTTGGATATTTTACCCGGGATTCTGTCCAGTCGTTCAATTCATGCAATTGGCGTCAGTTTTCGTATCGGTTTACACAATGACTGCCATTGGAATTGACAGGTATTTCATCTATTTATTGATTTTCTCTAATCTATAGCCAAGGAAACTAAATTGAGTGATCTTGAACGTGCCTTGCACATTCTATTCAGTTCAAAGAATTTGGAATTTCTTATTGAAATCCAATAAAATATTTGGGAAATGAATTTATTTCGGAGGGAATTGAAATATAAAAAATTTATTGCTTGACCATCATTTAAATCTCATGAGTGATCTTGGTCAGGGTCTATTCTTTCTATGGCTAATTTGATTCTTGCAATGATTACAATGTAATCGAATAAAACATTTGAAGTCAATGTTAATCAAATCTAACATAAGAAGAGACACAACTTTTTTTGTCCTCATTTTTCATGTCAATAGAGTAAATCGATTAATGAATAATTTGTTCATTTGATTAAAAAGGCTTTCGACCGATAATTCAAAATATTTCATTTTATTTAATAAAGAAATTCAATAGACTTTTGTTTGAGATGTCTATTCACTAATCTTGTGATTCATAAGGAAATCCACAAAACATTAATTAAAATATTCAAAAGACTTTCAATTGGTTTTGACGTTCAAATAGATAAAGTCATTCAAAATGATATTACAATAATTCAATTCAATTTTTTTTCTCCGAATTACTCACATGAAGAGAGAGAGAGAGAGAGAGAGAGAGGGAGAGGGAGGGAGGGAGAGGGAGAGGGAGTTGAGGAGAAGACCTAAGAATTAGTTAACATTTAGTGGCAGTTCCTGAGACTTGAAACTAAAGATAATCCAATTTTTGATTACTTGAAACACCGAATAATAGATAATTTGTTTGAATCTGTGATCAATTCGTTGCAATTAACCGTTCCTTTGCTCAACGATTAGTAGCACTGATTAACACTGGAATCAGTAGTCTGTGAGAGGACTCGGAGTTTACATAAGAATGTGATAAATGTGTGAATTAAGTCGAAACGAGTAAACAATTGTTTCTAAAGTACACTAAACTAGTAGTGAACTACAAATTAAAATTTGGTTCTAGCAATAAATCACACTGAAAATGGACCTGAAATAGGTTTTGTTCTGCACTTTTCATCATTAGGTGATACCATAGGAACAGAGATCTCGGAAATTACAAAATAATGAGAAGAGTGTTATTGTATTGAATTGATTGAAAAATAAATATTTAATCAAACAATTATTCAAAACTTAACAAATGATAGTTAACTATTGGCTCACATCTCAAGTACTGTAGGATAATGGGTATCAAATCAGAGCTCATCTCAAGAGATATTTGATTGAATAGAAATAATTAGAATAAAAATAATCGATAAAAACAAAAGATATTTATGTTGTGTTACGTACTGTCAGAACAAATATTATGCTTATGTCTCAAACAGAAGCCCTACACTCATAGCTATAGTAAACATTTTGAATGAATAGAAGGAAAGATGTTTTGATTTTAGCCTACTTTCCGATATGTGCTTATTCTTTAGTATTCCGGATCAGCGCTGGCTATGGGTTGGAATATATCAAGATTATTTTCTTATCTTTCAACATTGATGTAGTTCTAAGTCTTTTTTGGGAACTAAAGATTAAAGTTCAGGAAGAGATTAGGAGAGTTGCTAAATAAGCAAGCTCATTATTTTGGGGATTTGCACTGTTCGAGATGTTTACACTGTTTTGATATTTAATGCTATTTTCAATATTTATAAAAAAGTAATTAATATTTTAATGTAATTTCAAGGCTTTTAATATTTGATAATATTCTGTACGGAATATTCTTCTCTCGAATAATGGCTTTTTTCGCCCGGAGTCTAGACATCCCTGAGCTGTACATTAACTTTATTATGTGTGCATTGAGTCAACTATTTTCACTTAATGTAAGCAATTCTATCGAGAATTCGATAAAATAATGTTTCGGTTTTTGAATAAATAAAAACATTGAGTGAAAAGAAATTATAGAAATAAGAGTCAAATATAAGTAAATATATTAAACAAATTTTTATGGGATTTGTTTCCAATCGACTCCAGAGAAGAGTTGATGTCTTTATGTTTGAGTTATAAAATATTCTGTTCATCACTTTTTTAAAGAGACATTTCCTCCCAAATGTTTACTCAAACAATATTTGATTATTATTTTTAGTTAACACATGACTTAAAAACCGGTCTCTAATCCGTTTGCGAACACTTTTTTCGGTAATGTCTTTGGGAGTAGAGTTCAACAGTACTTAAAGTATTAGCAGATTCTCCCTCTCCCTCCCTCTCCCATCTTTTCGTGTGATTCGATATAATTTTGTCTCTCATTTGAGGTTAAGATTTCATTAAATTAGTGGTAAAACAGAGAAGTCGACAAAATATTAGATTAACTTAAAGTAATTTTGGGATCCGTTAGTGCCTGTCCTCAACAAAAGAAAATCACCTTGTGGATTAATCACCTTGGCAATAGATTAAGGGCAAGAAAATAGTCATAATATGTGACAAGAATAGAATGTAATGAAATTTGAATCATTTTAGAGAAAACAAATTCAATCATTTGTTTGAATAAAATAATCGTTTGAATAGAAATTATTATCTTAATAATTGTCTCATATTTTTCTCATCTAATCTCATATTTTACTAATGACTCGAAAAGTCATTTAAACTATGGATTGGATTCGTATTCGCATTTCGTGTCCTTATGTCTAAAAATTGGATTACATTTAGGGCTTAATATCTCATTTAATGACCAGAATTAACATTTGATAAAATAAATTTGACTTTTAATGCAAATCACTTAATATTGTTTGAGACACAAATTAAGGGCAAAACTCTTTACTCCGCCCTTACCTTAAGTGAAAGTTATTGTAAAATGCATTAAAAATTCTTAAGCAATAAAAATGGACTTAAATTTAATTCAATTTATTTGAAAAAAAAAGTGAAATTCTGGCCTAAAATATGCTAAAAAAGAATTTTAAAGTCAATTAGTATTTGAATTTCTTTCACAATTATTCTGAGCTCTCAGTCGTCTCTGTTATTCTGAGCTCTTATTTTGAAAGGAAAGGCCATTAGTTGTGATAAGAGTTCACTAAATGTAAAGACTATTTCCTCAAAGAATTCACTCATTTTGTGAATCCATTTATCAGAAAAGTGTTTAAAATTTTACGAAATTTCTATTATTTTTAGACAAAATTTTATAAAACAATTGTGTGTTTTGTTTAACGGAAAGTTTAGTTTTAAAATTCAATGTTAATTACGTACAAAACATTTTCAAGTTTTTCAAAAACATTTGAATATATTCACTGAAATAGAAGACAAAATGTTATTTACATTTTGGTTAAAATTATGTGAAAACTGACATTTAAAGCAAATAAAGCGCTTTTTCAAAATTAAACAAGTCAAAATAATGTGTCACGCTAGCGGTTAACATTTTTATATAGCTAAACAAAAAATATCAACTAGCTGTTACAGTATTTACAATAGATGCATTATGTACATCATGTATGTGTCATAAGCGTGAGCGTAGCCAAGGTGCTAATTTAATTAAAACCCTGGTTACCTCTACTTGTTCACTACAAAAGTAGACATTTTCACTGAAAATAGATATATACAAAAGCAACGGCTCATGCATTGCCACAATGGGTGGCATATTCTGCAAGGCTAATGACAATAAACCTTGCTCAGTTTAAATGTCATCGCTTGCGATTAGGGACACATTTAATACACATTTATTTCACAAGAATTCACATAAATTGAGTGTAATTTAGACGTTATTTTAGGTGTGATTTATACCTCAAATGCCAAAACATTTAAACAACAATTTTGTCTCAAAAACAGATTATCTGAGCTTTTAGTCGATTAGAGGATTGCTTTACTCAACCCATTATGCAATCGATTCAAATCCATTTGATATATACCATTGATTCTGGACTTTAGACATAAATAAATGGTCACTATTTCTAAGGTTAAACTCATTTTGTTTTGATAAACAGGACGTGGAGTCAGGGATTTGGGACTTACAGTCAAATTATATATAAAACCTATTTCTTAGGAATTCTATTAATTTAATTGAAAATAAGTTATAAATATTGAGCCAATCGTTTCACTTCTTTTTTTCCATATAATTGAGTTTGAGTTTAGAATTTTATTCTTAGAAAAATCGATAGTTTTTTACAGTGGGAAGACCTGTGCAACAAATTGAACGATTGAACAAGCTCAGTTCACTGAATACTAAAATCTATTTAAAATTCTTTGATTGCCTTCATTTGATTTAACACCACTTTTAAAGTGAATAATAGAGACTACAGAGAGATAAATGAGTTTAGAGTTTGGGACCGGTATTTGAAAAATATGTTAACTTGTTTGGATCTAATTCAGTAATTTATCATGCACAACTCATCTCAATGAATTGTTGCACATATGAAGCAATTTTATTTAGTGATTTGTCTCCCTGTCCTCCCTGTCCACCACTGAAACATTAGACCTTATAATAAAACATTGAAAAGAAGACAAGAATTCAAAATGACTTCATTACTAATGGAAACATTATTTAAGAAGAGGTTTGAAAAGTGAAATAAACTTACGATTCATTCAATTTGTTTTTCAAAGGCATTGAAATCGAGCGAAAAAATCAATTTAAATAATACTAACAAAAAAAATAAAAGGAAATACACTCTTTATGTGAAGAAATTTATAAAAATTTAATTCAAACAAAACATAAGACTGTTATATATTTAACTATCAAAACAGTATTCAATGTTTTAAAATTCAAATTTTGCGTAAACTTTGAGTTATTTCAATAAATAACTCAAAAGAATTTCGCAATTCTCTAAAATCTCATGGATATAACCATGGTCATTTTTTCCAATACAGGTACATTGCCATCATTTACCCGCTGGCGAGCTCTCGACTGACCAAATCATTTGGAACTACAATTGTTATAATTATTTGGGCGCTGGGTATAGGACTGGGATCTATTACTTGGTATAACTCTGTGGCCGAACCCTTCGAGTGGGGAAACAAAACTCTATACGACTGTAAGGAGACTTACGGTAGAGAGACGGCCAGAATCTTTACCCTGGCCATATTTATGATAACATTCGCACTGCCCATCTCTATACTGACTTTCGCCTACGGCTCAGTTGGGCTCAAAATGTTGAGACACACGACTCCTGGAAATGCGGATCAGGCGAGAGATGAGGCACAGAATAGCGCAAAAATAAAGGTTTGTTCCCTTTCACCCAAAAACAGTGTCTAATTTAAACATGCAATTTATCATCTTGCAATGTTCGTCTGTCTCTCTCCCTCCCTCTCCCCATAAATTATAATTAATATAAATGAAAATATCAATAAATAATTAGTTATTATGATTAATGTATCCAATAATTAAAGTAATCCTATGTTTAGGTCATAAAAATGTTGTCGACAATTGTCTTCTTGTTTGCCATTTGTTGGCTTCCGATACATATTCTCAATCTATTCATATACTTCGCTCGCGATTGGCTGGAAATGGTCTACAGCACAGACTTCGGTTACAAGGCTTACATCGCTTTAACGATTGGCGCCCATTGGTTCTCAATGGCCAACAGTTTTGGTCAGTTTTTTTTTCTCTCTCATAAAATCAATTAAAGCCTAATCTTAAATAATACTCACATTACTTACGATTAGGAAAAGTGGAGCACAACATGTGTTTAGTAATTAAAGGGTTAAACATTAGCTAAACATTTAATAAACTTGTGATCTATTGACGGATTGAGTCGTTTAACGCAATGAAACACAAAAAATATTTGATTTCAATAATTGTTTTATGAGTTTATGAGAACAATAGTAAACAAAAATTGTGAGTTATGTTACAATTTTTGTGGACCTCTTTTAGTTGAGGAATAATCAGTAAACGCCTCCGGTATTCAACTTTTGTGTTTGAGTTCAGATTTTTTTTTGTTTAAAGTTTTTTTTTTGAATGACATTCGATATATGTCTGTAGGAGTTATCAGAATAGTTTAAAAATCACGTTTTTTTCTCTTCAATATTGGGACTCATTTCAAAAGTTTTCAAATCAAAGGAAATTTTTTTCCCCAATTATCTGAGAAATCAATTCGTGAAATGTTTTCTCAAATTAAGTCTCCCTTTGATTGAAATATGAGTTTCTTTTTGAAATGAAAATAATTTATCAATTTTTTATGATTTGTTTTTTCTGCAGTCAATCCGATTATCTATTGCTTTATGAGTGAGAACTTCAGAGTAAGTCCTGTTTCACAATCATTTCGAACACATATTTATAAATGAGGACTCATTTTGAAGACAGATCTCAAGATTTTGGTCACAAAGTGCTGTCCACTGATTAAAACTAAGAGACAGAGGAGAGGGACAACGATTAGGAGCAGTGATTCACTCCACTCGTATCGGACGTCAATGTTTGCGATGAGTACAAAGAATACGTCAAACACTGGTCACAGTTTGGTTACTATGAACTCAATCCGAAACAATCAGAGGACAGACTCAGACAATAACAGAGTTAACGGAAAAACAAAAGTTATGTCTCGAGTCTCGCAAATTGAATGAGAGGTCGAACTCATTGATGTCTCTCTCGAGTGTCATATTTTTGTCGATACACTCACTTTATTTTCACATTAAATACACATCTGATTCAGAGCTGAACAACGGGTGGGCAACGGGTGGGGAACAGTCGATTACAAAATCAAATTTACTGAAACTCATCAATCATTTTGAAATATAAGACATAAAAAAGTGTTGAGAATAAGAATGAAACCCTTTGGGGACAGTTTTCTCTCCTATTTTGATGTGACTGTTGTGTAGTTCCCCTTCTGTTCATCGCTTGTTCTTAAGAAACAACAAAACGATTTCAATTGAAATCTAATATAAAACTAATAAAACATTTTTATGTCAAATAAATTGTCAAAACTTTTTGATATAATTAGATATCCTTTGAATCATAAATCAATAAATTCTGAGACAATATTCTGATTAAGACTTCTTCTGATGTATAAAAAGTTATTAATATTTTTTTGTTTAAAATTTATGAGAATTTTTAGTTTTGTTTCAAATGTTATATTGAATTGAATTTAATGTATAATTAATTGATTGGATGTAATATTTTGATCAAAATTTGTTATTCGATGTCAAAAGTTAATCACAAATTGTTTTTAAACTATTATTCACTCAATTGTTAACTAATTTATTGTTATATTTATTTATAAATAAATGTCAAGTATTTGTCGAAAACAATATTCAAATTAAACTAACCTTTTGGTCAACTGTTGAGCCAATGATTCGCTGTTTTCATAGATTTGATCCGTTTTCTCAACTCTTGATTCCTTGGATCAAATTGTTTGCAATAAGAAGACAATTGTCTCCAATGGTATCGATTGGTATTGACTGTAATTTTCAAATCATTTTATTAGTAAAATATAAAACTTTTTTCTGAATTTAAATTAAAACTATTTTTATAAGAATTTCAAACAAAATATGGATTCAAAAGAAATATTAGTTTTAAATGAATTATAAACTGAAATAAAGTATAAAATACTAATAAAAAGTCAAATAATATGAATGAAAATCAAAAGAGAAGTCAATTGACGACAAAATTAAGACAAAATGCAAATCAGTTTCAAAGAGTAAGACAGGAATCGTGGGGTCAGTCATAGGACTCATATACGGCCCGGAAATATACCGCTTTCCCTCTGAGTGTCCCATTTCTCGTACTATAGGGCAGTAAAGGACAGGAAAAGTGTTAAAATCAAATCAAAGGACAATATTTTGTCGGACAGACCCAAGACTTGGGACAGAGTTCAATGTACGCCCACTGATAGTAATGACAATAGGGTTCGTCGTTCTTCACTTTAAGACATCGGTGATAATCGAGATAATTCTGATAACAGTTTCTGTGAAGAAAAACAATTCAATTAATGATTATTTGATCCAAACGTCAATTCGTGTCAAACCGGGTTTGGTTTGTGTTGGGAAAGCGTGGGTCGTATGGAACGGTCTTCAGCTCAAACTTCTTCTTGTCTTTGGATTTGTCCTCATTTTTGGCCTTCGGGTCGGCCTTCGAGTTGGCCTTCGGATCGGCCTTTGGGTCGGCCTTTGGTTTGTCCTCTTTTTTGGGTCCCATTCCGTCTGTTAATCGATTTGCGATCGAAAGTGGAGTCAATTCAATCAATTTGTCGATCGATACGTTGGATCCGTTGAGAGTATGTCCGATGAGAAGACCTGCGGTTAATCCAAATCCGAGTCCGTATCCGAAGCTCTTGAAAACGGTTTCAATTAATTCCGAATACGATGTCATCGATTGTACGATACCTTACAGTCAATCGATTTATTGATTCAATTAATCGATTATTTATTTGAGGATTGGGTCGAACGGGAGGTTAGAGTAGACTTTGTTTTGGCGCCAATTTCTGTCAAAATTATATTTTCTCGACAATAGGTTTTGAGAGCTTTTCAAACATAACGTTATCGTGTAATCAGTGCAAACATATGTAACGTTGTTTTTGAAGGATTCTCAAAACCTATTGTCCGAATCACTAACGTTTCCCATTAGACCCGACCCCTACTGAACGTCATTTCGAGTCCCCGTTTAACCCAATCTTTGAGTCAAACGATTTGTTTTCCATTTAAGGCCAAACTCTAAATGAAATTAAGAGAAAATCCCTAAAAGTCTTGACATTTGATGACAAATCGATTAGCGATTCGACGCTTAATTGCAATCGATATCTGATTTCAGTCTAATTATCGATAATTTCAATGATTTTGTTTGTCTTCTTGTCTGAGACCAGTCTTAAGACAGACGTCTTCGTACGAAATGGTTGTTTGCGATTATGATTACTACCAATTGTTGAGATTAGTTGCCCTCAACTGTATGTCCGGATTTGTTGTCGGATGTCTTTTCTGTGTCTTTTGGGGGTATCTCTCAAAACAGTTGAAACACAATCGGGTTATAGTCATCGATGGCAACAAAATTCCTCTCAAACCAAAGGATCAGATCTATTATCCGAAGACAACTAAAGACAAGTGGTTTGGAAGTAATAAATCGAAAGTCGTTGGAGTCTACCAGAGCTCGAGTGGTGGCCAAAAACCCGTCTATTATTTGCGAGTCACGTCCCGTCAGACCCGGTATGCCATCAATTGTCAGCTCTTTCTTGAAATCTCTTTAATTATTGTTTAAATGATTTAGTGATTCACTCAACATATGTGTCCGACCCTATCGTCAGATCAATTTGAAGGCTCCGGTCAGTCCTCCCATTGATTTCTATTTGAATTATAATTTGTTTTATGTCTTCAGTTGGAAGAGCTTTGCGTTTAGTGGAGAGGAATGTATTTCCCGATAGATATGACTCTTATGAGTGACTCCTAATTGAAATTCATTTATAATTATCTCAATTAATGGTTTGATTGCCTTCTCTTCTGATTTTAATTCAAATTATTTTTATTTTTCATTTGATTTTATAGTTTTTATTGTGAATTACATAACATTTAAAATCCATTTAAACTTAATTTCGATTTATTTTTGTTTCAAAATTCAATTAATATTTGATTTAAATTCATTGAAATTCAGGAAAAATACAATTTTCTGATAAAATGATTAGATTTTGAGCCAATAATTAAATGTAAATAAAGCGGTTCCCAAAGGAGTGACTCTTCGGAACGTATTGTCAATTAATTAAAAGTGGTTTAGATTTTGGTTTTTTTTCAAAGGATTGGTATCTGAAGGAAAGGTATCTGAAGTGAAATTAATTCGATTAAATAGTTTTCGTTTTGTATCCGATTAAGGCTTAACTGTAATTAAAATTCAATAAAATATAAGATTTTTTTCAAAAATCTGATGAATATATCGATTAAAAACAAGTGGGAAGACAGGTGTCAGTCCCTTAACCAATGGATTGGGCTCTAAACGAGTGATCAATACCTGAAATATGTGTCAATTAGTTTGTTCTGATCTTTTGTTTTATTCATTTATTTTAAGGGTTTATTGGGTTTTAAAGTTAACACAAAAAGATGTTTAATGAAGAAGTCTTACGGCTTTTCTCTATAATAAAAATAAATTTTATACTTATTTTTATCTCTTCTGTTGAATGCCTTTAAACTATAGTTTGAAATAATTTTCTCCTCTTTTGAGACCATAACTCACATAAACTATTGTACGGAAAGACTCCTTTTTTTGCTCATTCTATAAGCGATCAAAACGTAAGCCAATTATAATAACAAATATATTAAATGCCATTTAAGTCTATCCTTACATTTGGGTTATAAATAATATTTTCTTTTTATCTTTGAGTCGTTTATTATAAAACTATTCCTAAGTTTAGTGTTTTCGGAATCGGAATAGAAAACTGGATTTCGTTTTGTGTTATGAAAATTGAATTCGTTTTTTCCAAATCAGGTTTTCCTCTCTTCTGATGGAAATTTTTTTTCACTCATTTATACATTTTTTTGACTCATTTTTCATTTGATATAATAATATGAGAGAAATATTTTCTAAACACCCATTCATTTGCATCAAACAAATTATTGATTGAATGGATTTCAATGAATTAATTCATAGATTTATGGCTCAATTTTTATTTTTTTTCACTTCAATTTATGGCCAAAATATTTCTTTTTCAATACAATTAGTTTTTCACAATAAACTTGAAAACTGAGGAATAATTTTCATATAAAATACTATTTTGTATTCAAATTCAAATGTAAACTAAATTCCAGACTTTTTGTTGAGTTTTTTTCATTTGATTATCTCATTTCAAGTACCAAATGACTTGAACGCCATAATTAAGGCCTATCTTAATGACTGTCCCATTGAGTCGTTGACAAAAAGTGTCGAACTGTTGCTAATTGAATATTAATTAAAACACATTTATTTAGTTTTATGTCTAAATTATTCTAATTATTCAACGATTTAGTCGTGAATTAAGTATTTTTTTCTCATTTTATTTCTATTTTAAAACATTTTTGAACTCAAGACTCAGTTTTTTTTTCGTTGAAGTATTTGTGAGAAAAATATTTGAATCGAGACTTAAATTGTTTAACAAAAGAATCGATAGTTTTTAGTGTTGTTTCGCAAATACTTTACTCAAAAATCATTAGTATTTCCTAAAAATAATTGTTTTTAAAAAGAAATAGTATTTTGTGTGAAAAAACTTAAGTTCAATGGCTTTTCACTACGAAATTCATTGATTTTAAGTATTTTGTAAATAAACTTATTTAACAAATAAAACTCCGATTCATTTAAACGAAAAAACAATAAATAAATTGAATTTTTTTTTATACGAATTGAATTACAAATGAAAATAATATAAACTTAGGATATGTTTGAATAAAATTATTTTTTTTTCCAAAATTGAGTCTTGAGATGCCTTCAGCACAGGTTGTGAGCCATAAAATTGGTTTGTCCTCTGTTTTTGATGAATGAGTTTAATCACAATTTACAAGAAATTTGAGTTATTTCTCAATTTTTAATAGTTTTTAAAAAGAGTTCCATTTTAGAGGAGTTCCCCTTTAAATGAGGTATTTGTATGGGAAGGATAGGATTGCCTAACCTAAAAATAAGCTAGAACTTTGAACTTATGGGAATGTGCAGGCTCCTTGGTCATATCTGCGGGTAATTTTATTCAATACTATTTTGTAAATTGAAATATAAGTAATTATATTCAAAAATTAAATCATCATTTCTTCCCAACAATATATATCTGATGTGAGAAAGACCTGAAACTCATCCCTAAAAAAGTAAAAACAGTAAAAACTATTGAATTAATTAATTAAGTCTTTTGTTGAGTTGCGGACAAAGCACTGAATCTCTCGTCCAATAAAAGCAAGTCTTGAAGTCTAGTCATAAGTTTTTTTGTTGTCTGTCTTTCAAAGTGTTATTAATTAGTTGAGAGACACACAAAAAAATTAATTGAATTGAATTAAAAGTGTGGACCGGCTTTAGAGCTCAGCATTTGGATCGTGTGAAACATCTGTTCAGTTAATTAACACACAAATTGAGTTTAGTTTTGAGTCATATATAATCTCACAATTTATTTATACTTCTATTCAGTGCTAACTCTAATCGACGTATAAGTTGTTTGAGAAGTCTATTAATTAATTATTCGCCAAATGACCAGAAAAGTCAACTTCACTCAGAGGGTGGTATGGCTTGGTTTGGCTCCAGGTATTACCCCCTATCCACTGTCAACCCCTTTAACAACCCATCCCTTTGAATATCGAGTCTTTCGTCGAGACATTACTTAATGATTAATTAAATGACTCGAAAAAAGGGTTCGTTAGCTCTTTGATGGGTTGGTAGACAATAGTCTATCAATAAGTTTGAACACAAACTTTCACACATCATATACCAAATAAAACATAACTTGTAATACATATGAAAACTGATCGTGCAATTAGTTTTGAACTTGATTTAGAAATGGCGATCCAATCGTATAGTCATTAAATGATTAAGGTGAAATTATGGTCATATTTAGCTGAATTTTTTTATGAAAGATTTTTCACGAAATCTGCTCATATCTGATGATTGTTTGCCATGAGTTTCGATCCAGAAATTGAGGGGACGTTCCAATTATTTTTGGATTACCGTTTTAGGAGCGATCGAATTCCCCGATCATTCAAAAAAGTTTTTCTCTAAAAAGAGTATAATTTTATTGGAAGAGCTGTCAATCACTTTAAGGTTTAAATTATACTTTGATTTGTCATCAATTTATTGTTAAACAAGTGGACAATAATGGCTTTAAATTATATGGAAAGCATACACTCCTGTAGAGTTCTGACAGCGGAGGGCTGGCCTCTAACCCAGTTTGAAGTCTGAGCGAAACGCAAACTATGAAGTAATACAAGTTTTTTCTCTCTCGGCTTCGAAACACTATTGAGTGCATAGTTTCGGATGACTTCTCTCTCTATTCAGTCAATCAATCGTTAACTCACTTCGTATTCAATTGTTATATAAGTTTTCTATGCGTTTGGAGACGTCCTGAAGCCCTTCTACTGGAGGAAAGGCTTCGCCGCCACTGTTGACGAGATTTTTTTGCCCCCTTGTCAGCAGTGCCTCAATTTTTTTTGCTCGTTTAAAAAACATTTGATATACAAATAATGTTCTTAAACTTGAAAATTTGTTTCTCATTTTCATTCACTCGTTTCGTATTATTATATTTGAAGTATTTCTGATTGACTTCAGAAAAAAGGTTTTCAATTATTATTTGTCTCTTATATATGAAAATCAATTTTGTGTTTAACTCAACATTCAGTTAGTGTTTGAAATAGTGTTTAAATAATTTGTTTGTTTAGTTCATTGAAAATAATGTTTCATTTGTGAAGAAGTGGTTAAGTGTTGTCTGAAGTGAAGAATAAGTTTTTTTTATTTGATAATCAATTTAAGGGTTATTCTGTTCTGTTGTGAAACTCTGATAGTTTACATTACATAATGATATCGAGGAGAAGAATAATATCCCGTTCCCATGAAGTGCTGAGTGATAGCAATCACAGCCATCCCTATGAATATGAGGATAACGTTTGGAACTCTAAAGAAAAACTTTTTAGAGTAAGTCTTATATTAATTATTATTAAAATATTTGTTTTCATTACAAATGCATTAGAAAATTGTTTTATCACTTTTTTGATCAGAAAATATTTTTTTTTGAATTTGTTTAATAAAAAAAGACTTAACTCCATTTGGATAAGAATTGAAAGGACCTAGTTTATATTTTGTATTGAATAAAGGCTTACATAAAAAGCCAATTTGTTTTTCCATTGAAATCCAATTAATTTTCATCTATTAAAACTGATTAGACTTAAATGGAATTTGGTTAGAATTTAACCTAGATTGATTAGTTTAATAAATTGCAGCGATTGTAGTGAAAATCAATCTATTATTTCGGTGATTGAACTCTATTTACGATGAGTTCAACATTTGAGACAATTGTTTGTAAAGTAATGTATTTCTAATCAATTAGTTATTCAATACAATCGGCCATCAAATGAATGATGAATTACTTGATTGAAGTAAAAAAATTTCAAACATTTCTATGCAAAAGGTTTTTGTTTATCAATAAATAACAAAATTATTCAACTTTTTGGTTGAATCTCTCGTTTAATTACAATAATAGCTGAGAATTACCCATAATTTTGAAACCAAACTCCAGGCGAATATTTTGTCTATTGTTTAGTTTTATTTCAATTTTTTGGTAAAATAATACACTTTTGAAGAAACGATTGAATCTTTTTTATCATATTTAATGATGTTTTGTGTGAATCAGATCAAGACGACACTCGATGGGGTGTTCCTCACCTTTCAATCAGTTTCGATGTCTTATCGGAAATATTTTGTTATCTTATCTAAGATTAGATTTCCTGATAATATCTAATTATTATCTAATATATTAATATTTGCTTTACTTAAGCGTTGATTAGTTTTTATCTAATCCTTGGTTTGAAAAAATTAATTGAACTCTAAGTCATTCCTTTCTTTAATTAATATAATGGCTAGCATTATATGATCTGGATTATTTTTCTTAACAAACTTGGAGAACAAATGTTTATGAATATATTTTTTGGATATATTTTTTGGATATATTTTTAGCAGTATTTCAACGAAAAACACAATAATTATGGCTTTAATTACAATATTTTATTTATAGTTGAAGTCAAGCATACAATAGAAAAAACATATGATTTTTAATTAAAGGAATCGGTGTTTAAAATACACAAAACACTAAAACCCATTATAGCTGAGGAACGACTGATTTTTCTATACGTCTCAATGATTTTATTAATTACGAAACGATTTAACGGTTTATATGCAAATGATTTTTTGATTTGTGTTTAATGAAAAGTATTAATGAAAATCTGGGTAATTAATTGCTGATAAATGAGATGGAATTCCTTTAGTTTTTTTCTTCCCTTCCCTTCCCTTCCCTTTCAATTGATTGATTGAATTAATTTTTTTCGGATGTATTGTTGCCTACGATTTAGGACCACATTCAGGAAATACTCAATAAATGGGAACAAATAGACGACGAAATATGGGCTAAAATAATATGTATGGAAAAGAACCGTCGGGTCGCCAAAGCCTACGCCAGAGCTCAGGTCATATCAATCAACGGATCCGATATGGGTTTCGACGGGTATCGGATCGGTTTGAATGGCTTTCAGAACCCGAAGAGAGATATCCTTACAGAAGATGTCAAGAAATACATCGGATCTGTAAATATGTTTTGCATTTTGTTTCCCATTTCTTACGGAAAATATTGTTTTTGTTTTTCTTTTGATTCAAATTTTTTTTCTTCACTTTTCAATTGTTCTGATAATTTGCCGAAAGAATAGAGTATTTAATGCTTAAAAATAATCTCAATTTTATGGACAAATTGTTATATTGAGCGCAAAAAATGAGAGATTTATTAATCGAAGCGATTGTTTTGGAAACACTGATTGACATTATTTCTAAATTTAGAGTCAATTAACTTTATTTTTATAGTTTTCTTCGCAAACGTTTTTAAACTATTTTTTCAATTATGAAATCAATTTGTTTTTTGGCTAAAATTCATTAAAAAAAATTTAATGCCCTTTAAAATCGCTATCAATCAGTTGTTAATTAGATATTGAAAAGACATTTAAAGTCATTTAAAAACACTTTTAACACTTGTTTTTGGATTTTTGGTTTATGTCGTATAAAATAGTTGTTATTTATTACTGAAAATTAATAGTCGTTTGAAATAATTAATTAATTATTGGTCTTAAAGGGCGCTAAACTGAAGATCGATGACGAGGGCAATATTCACATCAAAAGGGTCGGCAAATCCAGTGTCTTCGTCAGCGCCAACACCACCAGAATGGCTGAGTTTAGTCACATAACTGGAAGACCTAATTGTCTTCAAATGATTGCCATTGAAATCGATAAGAGTCTGAAGTTATTTGATATGAAAAAGTTTCAGACGAATGTCTATAAAGAGATGAGGAACTCCTATCCGGACAGACGTAAACTTGAGATGCAATGCATTTCGTGCGTTGCGTTTGTTAGGGAACAGACCAATATCCTGGAGCACCCGATTTGGGTTATGCTGATTAATATCGTGGCCTTGGATTTGCTCAAATCAAAGTTTCCGTCATTGCCCAGCATTACAGCGCCGTTACCACAAATAGCGCCCAAATTCATGACTATATTTGAGCACTCGATCGACGATAAAGTCATGTCGTCGAAGGCCAGCCATAAACTCAATGATAGATATCACTCGCAAACAATGCATAACACAACTAACGACTCAACCCTATTGTCAAGTTCTTCGTCTTCATCATCATCTGCGGTGTCATCGCGAAGGGAAGCCACCAAATCGTTTCGTGAAAATGAAAACTTTGCGCCCACTCCTCACTACAGGCAAAGAGGTTTGGGTTAGTATTCAAATATCATAATAAGATTTCAGTAGTTTTTTGTTTCAGTAATAAAACAACTTTTGATCTGATATTTAGAGGAAAGCTTTCGATTCAAAAGATTATTCAAATTATATTCAAAATTAATATTAAATAGCAATTCATTGAAAGCTATTGAGGAAAACATTAATACATTTTAAGCGTAAAAACAAATATTAATGACTCCTCTAATCGATTAGAAATAACTGCAATTACATGAAAATAACATTTCTGTCAGTCATTCACACTCTCAGTCAAACTCTATAATTATGTTTTTGGACGTAAAAGTAATACTCATATCAAAAGATATCATTAAAATAATTGATTTAACAATTCATAACGAATTAAGGAATTCCTCTCAAAAGGTTTTTAACACAGGTTTTTGTGCCACAAGTTTTCAACAATTTTAAACCCAAAACCATATTATTATTGTTTTGGTTATCAATCGATGAGAGGCTATTAAATTCGTGTTAACCTTACTCTCAATCTCTTGGCTTTCATTTGAGATATTATTTTGCTATCTATTTGTGATTTTCAACTCATCTTTCAAATAGAAAAGAGTCTTAAATAACTGTTCGCACGTTTGATAAGAAAAATAAAATAATAATAAATTATATTTTTTTGTAACAAAACAATAAATAATTGTTAATTAAATTCTCGGAGAAAATCGCTATAAGAATAGGAATTTGATGTCTATTGAGGTCACAGTTGTATAACTCAGTTCTCATAACTCACAAAAACGGGACTATAATTAATATTTTGCTTTTATATTAACACAAATATTCACTTCCCCTCTGCCTTAATGAATAATCTTGGATAAAAAAGTAGTATTAGCAAGGTGTTAATTATCGGCCTATCCTCAACTCGATTGATTTAAAGTATTCGTAAGATTAAGATAGATAGCTTTATTATTAGCGTAGGTTCGGGCAAAAGTTTTTTTCTTCTGACCTATAATTTTATTGTGGCGATAAATTTAATTTGATCAAGCTTAATCTATTGAAAATATTCAATTATACGTCTATTTTAAGCCAAAAAAGTGAATCAATTGTTGAATTTTAATATATATTTATTGGAAAATGACCTGAAAATGCTTCTCAAATGAATTGATTCCTTTGATACCCAATCCTTGGTCATCCCATTTCTCAAATGGAAGAGCTATTTATTCTGTGCTTAATATCACAGTATTTTCATTAATCAAAAAGTTTCTTATTCTGAGTAATACTTATTTTAGTTAAACTATTATTTGTTTATCAATTAAATGATAATTTAATAAAACTTTTTTTTGATAAAAAGATATTACAAAAGACTATTTGTATTGAATTACATACAAATGAATTGAATTATTGTCACAAATTTTGTTGAGACAAAACCCATTCCTAACCTAATTTTTTAACTGAAAAAAAATTAGTCGTAAAACACAATAGAGATTGAGATTGAAGTCAACGGAAGAGAGTTTTTTTTTCTTTTCAACAGACGGTTAACATTGAACTCAATTTAATTAAATTAAGAGAAGATATGAGAAGAAAACAAAACCTATAAAAAAAGTGTTATAAAAAATGAGTCGTTATTATAGTTATCCAGTAATTGGTTTAGAGATTACGACAAAACTTAATTAAATTCAATTGTCTTTCAGACGATCTCTACTATTGTGGACTTCAGGCTCGAGTCCCTAATTATGGTCGACAGCGATCGTCGATAGCTATCTGTGCGAACTCTGCGCTCGATCTGAGAAAATATTTCGACTCATCCCTACAATTGTCATCATTACCACCAGAGCTGTCGGCACACCATCAGAATAGCAATTATACTTGGTCAGATGATAATAACCTGGAGTCTCTCGACGTGTTTGAGGGCCGGGACTCAGTCAGAAAGAAGTGTTCCGCCAAATATCAGCAGTCGATCAATAAGTATAGCCAACAAAAAGATGTTTCGCATAATTCCCGTCCATTTGTCGGTCAATGGAAATAATGTTTGAGTTTTTTCTTTTAAATCAATTAATTAATACTTTAATTGAATTTTTTTATTTTTGGAAATAAATCTTTTTATTAATGAATAGTTTTTTTTCAATTTTTCATAAAATTTGTTACGTTTTGACTCAAATTCATTATCGTCTGTAATATAGAGTTTTGGGTGATTTTCAATGAAATGTCAGAAAACTTTTTCATCTTTTTATCTGATAATTAAATTCGTGAAACTTTACGTGAATTCAGTTTTTAATTATTTTTAATGATTTCCAAAATTAATGATAAATACATTTTTTCTGATACTTAATGTGTTATTAAATATTACGAAATCATTATTTAATTCAATAATTATTTGAAACGATAAGAGATTTGATTCAAATCTATTTCAAAGTTTGTATTTTAATTTTGATATTAAATTTCAAATTGATTCGGAAATATAATCCTGTTATTACCATGTTCCATTTGTTCTAATTTAAGAAAAAATTGTTTATCAGAAAACTTTGTAAAATTGAGGACAAAATAATGAAAATTAAAGACTATTTTTCAAACAAATTGATTGATTTTTTTTCTCCATTCAAAAGATGTTTATATTTGTAACGTATTGTGAGGAGAGGTGTGACAACTATTTTGTTAACTTTATTCGGACCCAAAAGGCAAACAACTATTGAACTCTAATTTGTTAAGTATTTTAAGCGATTTGTTAAGAATTTATATGTTTTGCCATTAAATATAGGATTTACTCTTAGCTCTGGTTTACTATTAATTATGATATAACGATATCTTCAGAACCGATAATCAATGGCTAAAAAACATCCAAAATTATGTCAGAAGTGGGTCTTAATTACTATTTCAAATAAATCTATATTTTTACTCTTTTTATAATAAAACCAATTCTCGAATTAATTCAATTTTAATAGTCTCATTGCAAAAATGTAATAGCCAAGTACATATATTCAAAAATCAAAACACTATACGTTTGAGCCGTAAAAACAGATTTGATTTTTAGTAGAAGTTTAGGAGATATCAAATGTTAGGAAAATGTATGGAAATGAGTGCACAGATCGACAGTTTATTTTGTCGTAAATAATTTTCTGACCAAAAAGAGGGGTTCGGTTCGGAAATAATCAAAATGGAGGCTTTGATGCCGACACCACTACCACCGACAGATAATGCAATTGAATCACTCGATTGGAACCAATTAATGGTCGAAATACGTGACCTCTGTTTCTCGTTTTCCACGAAAAATAAATTCATGAATAATCTGAATATGTCTGTACCCAAGAGTGCTATGTATGGGACAACACTTATTCTGATTAGAATTTAAATGTTTTGTTTCTTCAGTTATGGTTTGTTGGGTCCGAGCGGTTGCGGGAAAACAACTCTTTTGAAACTAATCTTAGGTTTGATTCATAAATAGTTTATGTGATTTGAAAATTGATTTTATCCATTGATCTGAAGGACTAATGAGAGGGAAGTCGGGTCTCATAAAAGTTAATGGCAAACCACCCGGAGATCCGAACAATAATATCCCCGGCACTGGTGTCGGGTTTATGCCTCAAGTGATCAAAATTTTTAATTTCAATTCAAATTTGTTTTTATGGATTTTTTTCAAAAATACTTTTATTTTTATTAATCAACAATTTCTAAGACTTTTTATATATGGGACAGGAATTGGTTCTCTATCAAGAGCTTAAACTGAGTGAAGCGATCAGGTATTACAGCAGAATGTATGGCATGACTGATGAACAGATTGTGTCGAGGACTAAGTTTTTGGTTGACTTTCTGGATCTGCCCGATCCGGACAAACTTATTGGAAAAATGAGGTCTAACTATCAATTCCAAAACTTTTTCTTTCGACTGACTTTTGGTTCTTTCCATTAAGTGGGGGACAGAAGAGACGGGTCTCTCTCGCCATATCTCTTGTGCATAACCCTCCGCTTCTTGTCTTGGATGAGCCAACAGTTGGAACTGATCCCGTTATTAGAGAAAGGTATGAATTACTGATTGGACACTATTTTATAGATCATATACTTTTAACTTTTGACTCAGGATTTGGGAACATTTGGCTATTTTGTCCAAAAATGAGTCGACAACTATCATAATAACCACTCATTACATAAAAGAGGCCCAAAGAGCACATGTCGTAAGAGAGGCAAACTTAAAAGATTTCAACATTTAATCCAATTTATTGAGGTATCACTTATGAGAGAGGGGCAGCTATTAGTGGAGCACTCGCCACAGTATCTCTTAAGACATCTGAACGCAAAGAATTTGGAAGAGGTGTTCCTCAAACTCTGTAGGGATAACCCAAAAAGAGCGGAACAACTGCCTCCAAACTATTATGACATCAAAAGTATACAAACAAATGTTAAGACCATTGGAAATGGAAATACAATTGATTTGAACAAAAGGTCAGTCCATAGTGAGGTCAGGACTCGTCCGGTCAGCTCTTTGTCAAGAATTTACAATCAGACGCATAAAAACTATATAAAACTTATACGAAATAAAACGTAAGTTTTTTAGGCAAAAAATTTTTTGATATATTTGACTAAAGTCTGGCATTTGTCTGACAAACAGTTTACTGTTTTTTCAGACCTTTTTGCCGACATTTTGTGTTATTATCAAATCAGTCGGCAATTGATTCTGTGATAGAAAACTATGAGATATACGGAGCGCTCATTTTTCCCAAAGATTTTACCGACAGTTTAGGCCGAAGATTGATTGCCGGACATATGGCCACCGATGGAGACGTCGAGAACAGCACTATTTTGTTCTTCGCTGACTTCACGGGTGACTTTAGATTTGAATTTATTATTTGAAATTTATTTTGTTTTTCAATCGAAAGACATGATTATCACCGAAACTGTGACCCGAGCCCTACTTGAAGCCCAGTACAAATTTCAACAATTTGTAATCGAGAAGTACATGGAGTTCCTGTCTTTCTTCAGACGACCTTATTGTTGATCTTCACTCTCATTGTGTTCCGGATGCAAAATAAGGGCAATTTTGGTCTAATAATCTTGATCATTTTATTACAGGGACTGACCGGAATTTGTTATGGTATTTGAAATATTGATTGAAATCCAATTGAAAACTAATTTTGTTTTATTGGTCTCTATTTCTTAAGGTCTAATGATATTTGTATACCTGGGTTTCGTATCGACAATAGTCTGGATATTCTTATCCTTTGCCGCTCTTATACTGAAGTTCAGAGAAAATCCATATTTTAATAATATTTTCAATTTTAAAGTTTTAGAAAATAAATAAAGTTTTTCTCAATTTTTCATTTGATTTCTTATCCTTTATATTTTGCTATTAAATATTGGACTTAACCTTAAACTAAGCTCTTGTTAACTATTAATTAATGATAAAACGATATCTTCTCAGCCGATAATCAATTGCTAAAAAAATCCTAAATTTTTGGCAGAAGTCGGACTTAATTACTATTTTGGATGAATCAATATTTTTGCTCTCTTTATAATAAAACCATTTCTCGAATTAATTATCGTCTCATTAATTCAATTCTAATACTCTATAAATAATTTTGAGAGAGAGAGAGAGAGAGAGAGAGAGAGAGAGAGAATTTGTTTTCAAAGTGTAATTCAAATTTATTACTACAATTTTTCAATAGATTTTATGGGAAACTCCTTAAAAAACTAGTCATGAATTGCATCGAAACAACAAATAAGTTGTGTTTGAGTTTAAAAATGTGAACGAAATTAAATGAAATACTTTTAGATTGAAATTGAGTTAAATACAAATTGAATGCATTTCAATGTAAGAACAAATTGGATTGAACTTGTAAAATTAACTACACGCCCAACCACTGACCTCTGCTTTTTTGTATATGTTTGACCATAATTAGGACTGACAAGAGATAATAGACCTCGATTTCAGTTCAGGAAAAAAATATAATTAGCAACAAATCAATTGTCGATTTTATCGATTCCTTGAGATTTAAAAACGTTTTTACTTTTAACTAATTATTTGAAAGTTTTTAACAAAAAGACTATTAAAGTCTTGTTATTAAGATTTCAATTATAGTTTGAAAACAAGTATTTGTTTCGTTGTGTTTCTCAAATAAAAAGAAATGTTTGACTCATTTCGTGCTTTAATTATATCTTGATTTGACTAATAATGTAAACCAATTATTGCGTAAAGGAATGCTTTCTTCCAAAAAAGGGGTTCAGAGAACAGAATAATAATCAAAAAAAAAGTTTTTTCAAAACAAATGATTGTTTGTCTTGAGTTCAATATCTGGACCGCAATCTCATCGCTATATTAATCACAAGAATTGTTTCATCCGAACAATTGTTACATCAATTTGCAAATTAAGGCCAAATTTAAAGCCATTTGTATTGACCTCAGACTTGAAATAACACTCATTTGCGAAGACATCAAAATAAAAGTCAAGTTTAGGTTATTATAACTACGAATAGTAACTCAATTAAAGTTATTATTTTTTTTCTGTAAATTATTAATTATTTTTTGCATTTTTTTCTGAAACTTATATATAATTTTGAAATTTATTTTCACATAATTTTATTTCAAAGTTTCAAAAGATTTTTATAATGAATCTCAAGAGTCATGAGATGTAACTAAAATTAAATGATAGATAAAAAGCTATTCAAAAATGTTGCGAAACTAATGCCAAAAATCATTTTTAGAAATCAATACGAAGAATGATATCCAAGAGCCCTATCAAAGAGCCCAGACATTCACCAAATTATATTTAGAAGAGATTTTTTTTCTCATTGAGCCCTTTGGGACATCCCTTCTCGTGTCTATTTGATGCAATTGTGTCGTCATTTGGAGACATCAGCACAACTCAAATGACTAAAAATAAGATTTAATTTAATGGAAAGCCAATAGTTTTCACCGAAATATTGGCAAACATTCAAATAATGAGCTCTTCTTTTGAGTACTCAATATATTTAATGTTTTTCAGTCTATAGTCTGTTAGTGATTGACTGAATCCAAGCGAATATAAATCATTTGAATAACAAGTTTTGAATTTAATTTATTTATGTTAAATAATTAATCTTGGTGAGAAAAGTATTTTATTTTTGTTGGTGAAAAATGAAGATAACTAAAGGAGAGCTCGTTATTAGTTCCAAACCATTTGCTTTTGCTTTGTTTCAATCGGAGAGAGACTTCAGATGCGATCAATGCTTTAAATTACTGTAAGTTTTGTCTGAAAAAAATATTTTCCTCTTTTTCTTCTTTATATCAAATGACAGGATTTTGAACTCGAAAGTTGAGCTCAAATTTTTTTCATCATCATGCTCAAATGATTGCTCTGAGTTAAGAGGATTCTATTTAATGAGTTACAAAAAATTAAATTTTGATAGTTTACTCTTGAGATTAGTCTGGGCAATTTATCTTTTTTATTATGCTATCCCAACCACATTGGTGAGATTACTGTCGAGATAAATGAGATTTTTTTAGTTGAATTTGTTTCCAGTAAATAAATTTTTGGTATTTGTCTTCTTCAGGAGGACTAGGATTTCATGCTATAAGTGTCTAAAAGTCATGTTCTGTAGTCGTAAATGTCAGGTATGTCTTCCCTCTCAATAAATTAGAAACACTTCTGAAGACATCACGTGTTTGTCATCAAACAGTCTGAGTCGGCGGCGCAGGGCATACACTCTCATGAATGCTCTTTACTGGCCAGACGTCCCCTTACGTGTATGTCCAGACTTATTGCTCGAGTAATCAATAAATTGAAAGACAATCAAAATAAAGATGAAGTAGAGTTCGTTGGACACCATAAAAGGGACTGGAATTGTCTGATGGATCGTAAGTAACACCTGTTTATCAATTATTATTAACAATTTATTAACTGATTATTTGTTTAAAACAACTTTTAGATTATGAGAATGTAGTGAAAGACCCGTCCGTTATGTTTGAGTTCGAGAAAATATTTGACGATTTGGTCCATATTTTTGGCGATTCTTTGCCAGACGTCAAAACAGTTATCAGTATTTATGGCAAACTATTGATCAATTCATTTGCAGTTCAGGACGAACTCATGAGACAAATAGGAAGGGCTCTATATTTAGGGTTTGTTTACTGAAAATTCAATAATAAATCTTATGATGACTTTATTTTGCATAACAAAAGGCCTTCAATTCTGGACCACTCGTGCAAACCGTCTCTCAGTTTCGTATTCATCGGAACAACAATTTATTTGAAGGCAATACAAAGCCTACAAATCGATGACATTCAAGAACTAAGGATCTCATATATAGATGAGTTTGAGAGCAATGAGGAGAGACAGAGACAACTCAGGACTTCATACTATTTCGACTGCGATTGCGAGAGATGTGTAATAATGAGAGGATTTTCTATTTTTATTTCAATACAAAAGCCGTTTACATAACTTCACGGCATTTAAGGCTTAACTTTGTTTTACTTTTTATTTGATTTTCAGAATTCCTTTGAAAATACTGTCGTTTGTATGAAAGAAGACAAGAGTTTGCGACCGATCTGTGAAAGTATAGAACAATTGACTCAACAAAATCACTACTTATTCAGTTTGATTGAACGCACGGGTAGTTTAGCACAGAAGAGATTATATCAGAGCTCTATTCAAAACGACAGTAATTTAATCCTTGAATTTGTTAACCATTTAAGTAAAGACGTAATGCCTTTGAATAATGTTCTTGAAGTGAAAATCGCAGAATTTGTTGCAATACATACAAAAGATGTTGAGCTCTGGCAAAAAGTTATTGATATATACCGTTCCTATTATGGAGATAGTCATCAGAGACTGGCTCTAAAACTGTTTGTTTTAGCCAAGAATTGCCATAAATATCCTCTTTTGAAACGACAACTCCTGACTGAAGCCAAAACAATAGCAAACATAATAACTCCGGATCTGAAACATTACGCAATGAATAGTAACTTCTCTCGAAGTCGAGCCATAAGTAAATATTCTGATCAGAGAATAGTTTCCGACTCTCTTATAGATTCAACTCTTCTTTATTTAATTGATTCCGAACTTATTGCTAATAATTACACAAAATTACATAATTTTATACCAAGAATAAACATAAATCACTACAAACAGAGGTCCAGATCTAATGTTACATATTCTAGAATTAAGACAACTGTTATCTATTCGTATAATCAAAGGCTAACTTATATTTGAATCAATAAAAATCATATTTTATGTGAATTACATAATTGTTTCCATTAAAAGTTAACATTAATAGGAAGACGATCTTGGTCAGAATTGACCGAGCTACGAAATTGATTTTCATACGGGATTTGAGTTGCATAATAAGGCGATACAAACCGTCGATTGATGGGCATTTTAGTGACCGGTTTATCACATTTATCTGCCAAGTGGTGGATCCGCTGCTCGAGTGTCCGTCTCTCTCTTAAGAGTCCATCCAATTGTTTGCTCTTTTCCTTCAAATCGGTTTCCATTTTACATAATTTGTCGGTTTTCACAATAATTTGTTGTTTAAATTGGGTTTCATTCAATAGATTCAATTGTTTGAAGTAAAACAACTGCTGAGCATTACATTCCTCTATCCTGTCGTTAACCAATCGTTTAAACCTGGTCATATCTGTTCCGTTAATATGTCGTACAATATCTAAAGCAATCATTTTCTCGGATGAATTCATTTGAATGTTATATAAGACACTTTCAGTTGTGTGCCAATTGTTTGATAGATAAAGTTTTTGCTGAAATATTTGTCCTGAATTTTGTCGAACAAATTGTCTCCAGTCTGACGTGGTCTGGGTCAAATTATTGGGATAAGCAAATTCAAAGATCTGCTTGAAGTTATTCAAATTCAATATTTTGCTCAAATTATTTTCAATTGTTTTATTCAAACGATTCACTTTGAATTCTTCGGCCAAAAAGTAAAGGCTTTTAATGTATTGAAAATTAGTGTTGATATCAATTGGAAACTCTTCGGTGTATAAGAATTTGATTAAATCATGGAAGAGGTGAAAGTCGTGATTTTTGATCACGAATTCACCCGAATAGTCATTTGCTATGAAATTGAAAAATATTGGGCTCTTGACTCTCAATATAAGCTGATGAGCTTTAATTGATCTTGATCGGTCGGCTGTAATTATAGTAAAATCACTCAAATATTCGCTATTAAATAGATATCTTATTTCCGGAAAATAGTTGACAAGACCACATTTGCTCACAACCTGGTCATATTCAATTTTGAATTCACGAAATCCACTTGGTGCAACTATTTTTATCAAATTAAAATGATAAATTTTCAAGCTGAAAATGCCCTAGCTAGATAACTTACTTTCGTTTTGTTTGATATTTTCTTCAGTTGTGAGTCTATGGTTAAAAGTCTCGACAGTTTGTGTCGATGTCGTCTCAATTGGTATTTGTGAGGACACGTCATCCGGTGTTATGGAATCCTTTGTAGGAAGAGATTCTGTGGATTGATATTCAGTTACCAAATCATTAGTTGGAAGAGAGGGTTGGGTTGACGAAGATATTTGTTCGGAAGTCGTTTCAAAGAATAGAGTAGTCCTTACTGTTGAGGTCGTACTATTGTTATCCCCGCCACCCCACAACCCCCAAGCTCGCTTCCTTAACCTCTTATTGGCACTGTAAAATTTAAATGTTATCATGTTAAAATGAAGAAAAAATAAAAAAGGCATACATCTGAGCATCTGAGACTAATAGTGAAAGGATGATAATTAAAATTGCTCGATTCATTTTCTACAAGAGCTTGAGCAGAACTAATGAATTTCATTGAAATCACTATCTTTTTAATAGTTTCTGATTAGTTGTGAGGAAGTTATTGATTTGCTAGTTTATAATTTCAAGTTTGTATTTATTCCTAAACTTTTATAAATTCAGTGAATAAGTGACTGAAACTTGAATTTCAAACCAATTTTATTCAAATGTTTAAACTCTTATAGCATTTGTATCTCAAATCAAATACAAAAATATATTTTATTTTCCGGTTATTTAAAACTTATTTCAAAAGTTTTAATCATTGAAACAAACATTTCAATGGATTCGTTCAAATGATCCGTCAGTTTATTTAAATTTTTATGGAAATACAAAATCAAAACAAAAATTAAGAGAAATATTCTGAAAACTTTACAAAAGTAATCAAAAAATAAAGTATTGAATAAAAATATAAAATCAAAAGTTCATTAAAATGAGATAATAATTGAATTAATGAACATTTATTTAAATCAAAGGAATTGAAAGAAACAAACGAGAGATAAGACATCCAAGTCGTGGGTCTTTAAGGTTATCAACTGAAGAACTGAACTCAATGTCATTTGTCAGACCACTATCTGACCCGAATTATGATACGACTGTCCACTCAATCCGGGTGTCGGCGGACATATGGCGGTCTTCATGCGGTCTTATGGCTGATAAAAGGCGGACGAGTTGAACACCGGGAGAGTACGGGCGGAACGGATCAGTCGATTATTCCCGAGGGAAAGGCATCCGAAGACGCGTCGTTCTGTCATTTTTAAGGTGAGACTCATTTGGCGGTTATCGGAGTCTTTGTCTCACCCGACAGACCTTTGGCACGAATGCTGTTTTTGTTGACATACGAGTCCAGTCTTGCAGTCGAGTCCCCTCAGAGTCACTCCTCTTCCGTCTTATCTCTCGAAAAAGAATTTTGAGAATGAAATGAATTTCTGAAGAATTTTGAGTTTTTTTGTGGTTGAGAGCCATCGCCACTCTTCAACATTTTAACCGAATTACGGCTCCGTTTCCTCACTCTTGCAACGAATAACTTGAGATCATATCGGAAGCCAACGGAAGCTACTGTCACTAACACCTGAGCGGTAATTCTTCTAATAAGTCAGTAAAGACTTAAACGAAACACTCTTTCGAGAGCCTCTTCGGCTAAAATCTTGAAAACTTTTTAGGCTTCTGTTCCAAACATGTCCGGCAATCGCAAGACTTGACTCCAACTCCGAAGAGTGTCGTCTTTCACTCAACCCTTAAGGCCTTTTGAACCAATCGTTGTACCCTTTGGGCTACCATTCCGTTACTTGAAGTTTGCTTTGATTGAAAATATGACACCTTTTTTACCCTTTGAACCAAACCCTGAAACCTTTTGAGGTCTCGACGCAAACTTTGTGAACACTTTTAATGTCCAGCCTTTCGAAGCCCTCATCGTTTCTTTGACTCCTGAAGAGAGTCATAACTGAAACCCCTTTCACTCAATTGAACGATCATTTGAGGCAAAACTAAAACCTTTTTGGGTTCACATTCCGGGACTTATTCTCGAAGGAAACCAATGTTTAAGTAATCCCTCTCATCGGTTGACCCTCTTTTGGCGACAACTCCACTTCGAAAAAGGCCTGATTTGTAGTCCATTCCGTCTTTTTTTGAGTTTCCATAGTCTGAAACCCGTTCACTCGGTCTTTGAGTGTGTTGCCAATCAGGAGGCGCCCAAACGACGAATCGTTATTCCCATCCCTCACCTCCTGATCCCCCGACTGAACTCTACAGT
>JAQIXV010000387.1:0-40604 GCA_034700625.1 Tectocepheus velatus | reverse complement strand
TTTTGGCCTCTTTGCCGGCACTCATTTTGGCGGTAGTGTTGTCCAACTCATTGTCACTCAGGTCTCGACCAAGAATAAGAATTCCTCTTCTGTACACCTGTTCTCAATTGGATTTTGCCACAATTTTTGAGTTTCAATCTGAAGGGGAATTCTTATTCGTCAGACTCCTGCCCAGCGTCTCATTGGCAGCCATCGGATCTGTTGTCTTCGCGTGAATTCTGTAACTTTTATGAAACTCTATGTAATGTCTGAACAGATCACAAATACAGACGTTTTGTTTGTTTGGGAAATAAGTTTTGAATTCAATGACATATTGTTTACATTGATTTCAATTCTACGAAATTTCGAGAAAAACTAAAATTAAAATAAATTTTGATTTAAATCAAAATCAATTGATTTTGTCTCAAATTTTGTTTCAATTAAATAACTCATTGAATGATTTAATGACACAAATAATTACAATTAAAATGTCTCTTATTTTCTGTGTTTTGAAAACAAAATTTTAAAAATTGACAAAAAGTAATAATAGTCTTGAAGTGATGGCAAAAGTTTATTGTTTTGGTAATACATCTAACGGTGAGTTAGGACTCGGAGGTATAGAAGACGAACAGATATTACTTCCGCGGAAACAGAAACTGTCGATCGATTGCCGAAAATATAGTCTAAAACAGTTGTGTTCGGGTCGTAACCACACACTCGTCCTCTTCCGCAACGAATCCAATGACTGTAGTCTTGTCTTCAGCTGTGGATCCAATGAACGGAACCAATTGGGACGAGAGGGCAGTTGGAAACGATTAGAGGCTATCGACGCCCTTCGCAATCATGTAGTGGTTCGGGTCTGCTGTGGATCTAACCATTCATTGGCTCTGACAGAAGCCGGACAGATATTCGGGTGGGGATGCAATCTCTTCGGCCAATTGGGTTTGTCTTCACATTTATTTATTTCAATGATTTGTTGACTTATTTTGTCTGAAAAAGGTATCGGAAACTCAATCGACGAATCGGTGGGAAAGCCTTCATTAATCAAAAGACTTGCAGCAGAAACAGTGGTTCAGATCGCGTGCGGAGGAAACCATAACTTAGCCCTCACTAAAAGTATATGAATTTAAATCAATTTGAATCAAATGATTGAATATTTTTTAAATTATTTGATCCAAAGCTGGTTTACTTTACTCGTGGGGTTCCAACGCCTTCGGTCAGGTCTGTCCCTCTTCATGACTGTCCCTTAATTTGTATTTAATGACTAAACAAACAATCAATAGCTCGGAATCGGAACGAAAGGAAACGTCGAGAACAGTCCCATTGAAGTGACAACTCTTCGATCTGTTCCAATTCGACTGTTATCTTGTGGTGGCTCTCATTCGTCTGTCCTCTCCTATACTGGTGTCATATATATGTGGGGGAAGAATGAGTTTGGTCAATTGGGACTCAATGATACGGTCAATAGGTCGGTCCCTACCGTTCAGACAACCCTTCGTTCGCAAAAGATTTCATTCATAGATTGCGGTGAAGAACATTCAGTGGCGCTGACAGCAGATGGAGGTCTATTCAGTTGGGGCGCCGGTATGTACGGCCAGTTGGGACACGCGAAGACAAATAACGAAATACTTCCGCGAAGAGTCTTCGAACTCATGGGGAATGTCGTCACACAAGTCTCGTGCGGCCGATGCCATACATTGGCGTCTGTCGGACCTAAAGGAAGGGTTTATTCTTTCGGTCTGAACGGCTCCGGACAGCTCGGGATCGGCACTCAAATCAGTAAAAGTGTTCCGATTAACGTCACCGGACAGTGGGTCGAACTCGGGGTCAAAGACTTGAGTCTACGAAATATGTCCGGTTCTCTCTTTCCAGTAATAAAAGAAAGCACTTCTCCTAACGCTTCCAATCGTAACTCTCCCACAAGAACTGGAAAACTCTCGAAATCGAAAACTGTGAGCACCGGAAAGGATTCCGATGACGAACAAAGCGATAGCTCTGAGATGTCTTTCGAGTGTATTTCCGACGATTCGGTTTCAGATATCAATGACGATACGGCTCTTATCGAAGAACCCGAAGACATAGAAAGTGGAGTCAACCGAAAGCCTAGTTTTGTCTGCACTCCAAACACAATCGTATCGACAGAACCCGATTCCATAGAAATCGATGAATACGTTTCGGATCGCGACTCTGACACTGAGTTAACTACAGAACGACAACATCTAGTCCTCAAAGAAGTGGTCGCCTCTAAAGGTGACCAAAGCTTTGTATTAGTCGTTAAGCTATCAGATAAGAGCCGACCCTTAGATTTTCGATTTGACTCTTTGTTTGAAGAGACCTACAAATTAGACAATAAAAGATTCGAACGATTCAGTGATACAAACGAAGATCAAACCATAGATATGGATGATATCGATTACATCGAAAATGCTTTGGCGTCGATCTCCTGTTGGAACTCAAGTTATATCAATAATGAGCCAAAGAATGACTCCGTCTTACCATCAATTGATTGGAAATCAGCGCAAATGGGGTTCGGATTAATAGAGTGCTCCAAAAACAGTCGAATTAAAGATCTAATCTATAAATCGATTATAAGACTTATTCCCGATTTGCCCAACATTTTCGACAAAAGCTCTTTAGATCCGGAAGTCCTTCGAATATATTTTTTGTTACCACTCTTTCATATGTTTCGAACGGAATACACGAATAGAGCGGTTATGCGAAAACTGATCGCCAGTTATCTGAGAGCTGTTCTCAAACTGAATGACTTCGCAATCGAAGAGATGATTGTTTGGTGGAGTCGTATAGAAGACAAAAGATATAAAGATTTGATTCATTTGATTAAGAGTTATATAATTGAAATGTTGGAGATTCAGGACAAGGAAAACGCAGCACTAGATCAGAATCAAAGGCAACAACCAATTGATGCCACACTTCACGACAATCTGGGCCTTTGTCTACAATTTATGGCTGTTTTACATAAAGTCAACAAAAAGTATAACAAAATATCGTATAAAGAGTTTTATATCGAAGGCATTAGCGATAAGTTTGATTTGAAGATGGATTACATCCATTGGTTGAGCGCCAGGGCTCGCAATGTTCAACGAATGAATGGTAGGACAGCCCTCTACTTATGTGACTTCGCCTTTATATTCGATCCGCCGGCGAAGACTCAGATTTTGGCCACAGATTCGGCGATTCAACAGCAAAACGCCGCCGAGAGCTCTATCTATCGAAGTCTAGTTCCTCTGCCATTTATGATGGGGGGCGGTATCGTTATGGGGAACCCCTATTTAGTTATATCTGTGAGTCGGACCACTATATTACAGGAGACTATAAATCAGTTGTGTTTCCAAAACCAAAATCCCTCTGAATTTAAGAAACCTTTGAAAGTGATCTTCGATGGGGAGGAGGGTATCGATGCCGGCATTGGTATGAAAAAAGAGTTCTTCATTTTATTGATGAAAGAGATTTTGGACCCAAAGTTTGGAATGTTTAACGAATATAAGGAGACGAACACTATTTGGTTCAATTCGGGAGTCATCACAGAAAACGACGACTTAGTTATGTATCACTTGATTGGTATCATCTGTGGTCTGGCTATTTATAATCAGGTGATAATATACCTGCCGTTCCCTCTCGTTCTCTATAAGAAGCTCTTAAGCGAAGCCTTGGATTTAGAAGATCTCATTTGTTTGGATCCGATTCTAACGAAGAATCTTAAAGAGATTTTAGAGACGACATACTCTGAGGAAGAGTTTAACGCTATTTATAGTGACATAAACTTTTCGATTACTTTAACCTGTTTTGGATCTAATGTCGATTTCGAACTACAAAAGGGAGGGAAAGACAAAACTCTTAATTATAACAACAGAGAGGAATACGTCCGACTCTATTGGAACTATATTTTGAACGAATCAGTCAAACAACAGTTCGATGCCTTCAAAAAGGGTTTCAATAAAGTATTGGACACCGGAATACTTGAGTTATTCCGCGCCGAAGAACTTATGCAACTCATAACGGGTCAAGACGTCTATGACTGGCAGGTGTTGGAGACTTCTGCCACACAGTATAAGGAACCGTTCAATAGTTCTCATCCGACTATAACCAAGTTTTGGAATGTTTTCCACTCTTTGACTGACGAACAGAAAAAGAAATTCTTATTATTTCTGACCGGAAGCGACAGAATACCGATCCTTGGAATGAAAGCATTGATGGTATAGTCTTTTTGATTGTTTGATCAGCACTTCTCTAACCATTTGTTTTGCAGATAATGATTCAACCGATGAAAGTGAGTGAAGATTATCTTCCTGTGGCCCACACATGCTTTAATGTATTGGATTTACCCGAAGACTATTCATCTGAAGACAAATTGCGCCAAAAACTTCTTCAAGCGATAGAAAACACACACGTCTTCGCACTCGCATAAAGTCCTACAAATAATTACATTTAATGCAAATAATTATTCTTTTGTTAATAAATTAGATATTTATATAATTCAAGTGATTTCTCGCAAAGCGATAACTTTTAATCCGCTTTCAATACAATATATAACTGACTCCAAACCTATTTTAAGCAAAGAATGGCTCCATTTATAGATTAATTTTTGATTATCTCTCATTAATTCAGTCATAATATGGAATAATAACTGAAAATAAGCCTTAAATTAACTTTTTGTTGATTTTTAACAGAAATTAAAGAAAACAAATGTTTGATATTTTAATAATTTTATTGCAATAAAAATTTGTTTCAAATATATTAATCAATTATTTATTTCTCTAATGCCAAGAGTCAGAGGAGTTCCAGTCAACCAACTGTCGGATCCCTTTTTGTGGGCAAACCTATAATTGGATGGAAATCAAAATTGTGGTTAAATTTCGTGTTTGAATCAAATCATTAGTAGATTTGAAAACATAGCGATTCAACCAATTTATCACTTTTGCAGAGATAGGAAACGCCAACATTTATAGGACAACAAAATCTTGGAGCTGGTCCTGCATTACCACAAACAATCGACAATATATCAAATGGTCAATACTTACAGCAAATTGAAGACTCCGTTTAAACTCTAATTAAAAGGCACTACACGTGGATCCACTACACGTGGATTTGAACGCAAACGGAAGGCAACACCGCTTTAAATAGCGATCCCTGAGTGAGAAGAGCGCCACTGATTGGCACTTCCCTCACAACTACTCACTCCACACATCGGATAGATTTCAAAGCGATGTTTAAATGAGCAAGATACATAAACTTATTAAACTCAATTAAAAGTTGGCCCAAAATAGTAAGACTCGGGTATTATTTCTCCAAAAAAGATGAGAATTATTATACATTTCGAGCGGTTATATACATCCGGTTATTAACTGAAGTTATCATTTCTTTGAACTTCAGTTTGTTTTAACGCCGCAAACATTCAAACGATTTTCAAAAATTGTTTTATTAAAAGTGAAAATATTTTCTGTAAATGACTTAAAAATTATAAATGACTACAAAATAATCAAAAGAAAGTCATGGAATTCCTCTCCCCTTTCGCCAGAGGTCTGTATTCTTGAAGTGAACTAATTTAGAGACAATCCATTCGCCAGGAGTTTCCGATTTGTCGTACTCTCGACTAAATCTAAATAAAAATTATTTTTAAATCAATTAAATGAATAAAAGTTCAATCAATTCGTGTATTACTCGTAAACACAGAAAAACTTTTTATCCAAAATTGGTTTCAATAGTTTAAAGTTGTGTTTGAAGTCGAAATACTTCAGTTCTTTTCCAATTAATTCTAATTTGGTCTTTGTTTTGATATCGTGGGCATCGCTCAGCACATCCAATATCACAAGAATTCTGACGCGTCTTAATTCGTCCGCTTTATTGGCGACAAGTTATTGAAATATGTTTTAAATATTGAAAATTAATTAAAATACTTAGTCTATCGACTTGTAAACTAAATATATAACAGTTAAGAATGTCTTCGACATTAACTCTTAGTTTCCTCTTCTGTTCTGAAGAAAACTTTTTATAATTTTCTGATATCTCATCGAAAGCCTTAAAATTAATAATTTAATGAAATTCTTAAGTATTTGAAAATAATACCTCTTTTGTGACGAGAGGTCGGATCCCTTCGATATTATTATTGGCCAAATGGTGTGAAATAAAAGACACCGCCTTTCGAGACAACAATCATTAAGATATTAATGAATAAGTGGTCGACTCACTTGTTCGGCCCCTTCCAGAAAACTTTTGCCATCAAAGTCTTTGTCTACAAAAGGTTTGAAATACAATTGAATTTTGAATGGAGTGAAGAAAGGAGTGGACGAGTGGTCCCCCCGATCAAAGTCCATAAGTGGCGGCAATTCGTACTCAAATGAATTGCGATTATTATTTGAGTTATATCTTATCCTTAATGTCTGGTTAATGGCTCCGAATCTCATATTTTTAGTTGAATTCAATTTATTACTAAATCTCAAGACATGAGAACCAGATCTCAAGAAATTTCGAGAAAACATTTTATTGGGTTTTGATTCAAATCAAATTAATTTACATTTAATTGAAAATCGCGTGAATTACTAAAATTCTTGAAAATTATACAAAAGATCAGAAAGTATTGAAGAGATACCGAAGAATGAGATCAAAGTTTTTATTTGAAAATTAATATAAATATCAATAAAATTCATAAAATGATAAATAATTTTGAGATCAAATATGAAAAGTCTTTAAATAAAAGTCTAAATTAATGGAAACGACATTTTGTTGTCTTCAATATTGTGAGACAGACTTGACTTTACCCTGATGGTGGCCCTTCATCAGCAGCTTATAGTAGCCCTCTCCGATCGAATCGGTCGAACCAGTCTTCTTAACGCCTCCCCCTTTGCTACCAAAATGAAGGACAGAATCGTTTCGATTGACATTTTTTAAAATAATTTTAATCCACTTATAATTCAAACAGTTTTTCATTCGATAATAGAATTTGTTTGAAATCTCGAGACAAACAACAAATCAATTATTGCTTTCAATCAAATGTTGAATCAAATGAATGAAAAATTTAATTTTTGTTTGACTTTTATCTCACAATAAAACTCATTATTTGATTGATATTTGACATCATTTCTGTTCTTCGGAATGAATACGAATCCGTCGAAGACGGACACAAAGAAACCAATGAAGAAGAAGAGGAAGCGTTACTTAACTGCTTTGGATAGTAATCTTCCGAAGACTAAAACAGTTTGGGGTCTCACCAAAGAGGAGATTGAGTACCTGGCTTATCTGTTCCAAGCGCTGGCACTTCTTATTTTGGTCATCGATTTTATTTATGTGGGCCTCGGCTTAAGAGCCAAGTTTGGATCGACGGGAAACACCTCTCAAATAACGATACCTTTGCTTTTGCTGATACTTTCACTCATTCCGACCGGTTTTGGCTTTTATGGTGTCATTTATGAGAACAAAATCTCTTTAATACTATTCATAATTCTCGATGTCTTCAGTTTATTCATCTATTTGTTTGTAGTAATCAATTGGTCTTTTCTTTTGATAGGTAAGTGTTTGTCTTGAGGACAATGTTCTCGAAGTCTCATTTCAATTAAATTTGTCTCTCATTTTAATTTTAGGGACGATTTTCATAGAAATAATACTTTTAATACAAATAATACTTTCGGTTATGTTTTTAATGAATTTGTTGTCTCACAACGAAATATGGGAGAAAGAGGTCCCCAATTGGTGGGAAAGACCATTTCAACCCTCATCTGAAACTATATCCGGGAGTGCGGCAGAAATAATGGGTTCTTCTCTCGATTCGAATATCAATGAGATATCAAAAGAAGAACAACAAAAGGATTTACCCGAAAATGATCTGAAAAATAAAACAAACGACAATAAAGTGACAGAAAATGAGACAAAACCTAAAGATATGTCTAAAAGTTCAACCAATAAATGAATTCAAATAATTAGACCAAAGGATAAACAGTTTTCACGAAAAACAAATGCAATTAAAGTTTATTTTTGTAAAGAAATAATAAAATTCATATAATTTTTAATTTAAATTCAATTTTAATTAATATTTGACTGAATTTTGAAGAAATCAAATGAAACTTAAAACTTTAAACTCCTGATATTTCCACTCCTTTTTACCCAAATAATAGGACAAACCAATCGATGCAAACACTGAGAGGGCGAACGGCATGTATGGGATAATCGGCAACCATTGCGTCCAAACCATTGAATAGTAGAAACCGATGGCAAAGTATTTCATATAATACAGAAGTATTGAGAACCCGTATGACAGCCATCGGAGTCGATATTGTATCGGATATTTGAGCAGAAAAAGGTTCATACCTTCGATTTGTTCGGACCTCACTTTAAACCACAACTTATAGGTATTGGGAAAGAGATAGAAATAAAGTGCGATCCCATAGATAGCCAATGAAATGGTTGGAAACAAGTGAACGGCCGGTAATGCCAGACAATCAGATCCAATGATAATGAGTCCCGTTTTAAAAATGTCTTTACGATTTGAGGCCAAAAGTTCAGGAATTGGGATAACAGCATATTTATCGGCAGTGCGTCTGACCTCATGAAGTTTCAAACCCTTTTCAGTTTTAAATCTTGCGATCGTATCAATCAAAGTGAAGACGATATCGAATACTAATATTTTTGTCACAAATGTTCGGCTGCTATCCGTCCACTCCTTTTCGTATTCCATATTCGAATTGAGTTCTTCTGAAAAGTGGTAAATCTTAAGCCGAACTCTTTCTTATTCTGATATTTGCGATCAATTGACAATTGGTTTGAGATTTTCTTTGAATTAATTTCTATGATTTTCGAGATATTGAGTTCAATTTTGTGTAAATCGCGTGAAATTATGAAAATGTTTTATTATTCGACACTCTATTCACTACAGACTCTAAATACTACAAAATTTCCAAAACTGTAAAGATTTTAGTGATATTCGAGAGAAAAGTGTTCCCGAGAGGAGACTATCGCCGGTTTGTCACTCAATACTACAGTTTTCCAAATCTGTGAAACCGTTTCAATTGAGGCTTCGTTTGACTCAAATATTTAGAAACAGTTTTTAATTTCAATTCAAACAAAAGGATGTCTTCAACTGAAGACATATTGATTTCGACAATAACTGAATCAAACTCTAGTTTGAGTGCCGAGTCTTCCGATTATTTCATTTATTGGATGATTGGTATAATTCTTGCGGTTCTTCTGTTATTCATTGCCATCGGTTGTGGTGTTTGGGCTCTCATTGATTGTAAGCAATTCTGCACTGAATTCATAATAATTTATTAATTTTTGTTCAAAGACTTTACGGATGTCCCTCCAGTTAATGCCTATGTTGCCTATGTCTATCCTACGCCACCAGTTAGGCGCCACAAAGGGCCACATTTGAAAGTCATGAGTGGTTTGACATTCATTTAAATATTTATTTAATAAACATTTTAAGAGTTATTTTTAATTTCTATTAAACAGATACTTATGACCAAAAAGATAGCGACAGTAGAAGTAGTGAAGAATCAGTTCATTTCACTGTTAAAACATTGAGACCCGAAGACTATAAACGGAACCCAAAGAAACCATAAAAACATTTATTTGAATGATTACTAAAACTATTAACTCATTAACTATTGAATGCCTTTCTTTCCGAATCTTTTTAAACGAAATCCAATTTTTAATTAAAATTTTTTTATCGAAATTAAAATTTTTGAAAATTGAATAAAAGTTATAATAAAATATAAAATAATTTGAAATTAGAGAATCTTTGGTATCAAAAAATGACATCAAAATCAAATGTATTCTCAGTTTTCAATAATTGTGTAATTATTGAGAAATTCTGAGCAGAATATCGTTTCGTTTGAATTACAGATCGGATGACAATTCAAATCAATTTATATTTCTTTTCATTCATTTAAGAATTCGTTTAATTATTATTCGTTTAAAGTTTTTCTCCGAAAATGTTTTTTAGAGGAATTCCTTTTGTTTTGCTATTGATATCATTCCTCCACTTCTCGAGTGCGAAGTTCAAGACAAAAGTCTTGACAACAGATGAGTTCCAATTGGATTGTCTTCTAATTCATAACAGTTTGAGAGAAAAGCACTGCTCCTCACAAATCAAATACAGTCTTAAAGTATATCTAAATTCAAAAATACTTTTAATTAATAGAATTTATCTAAAAGTTGAAGACATTGGCCACAAGAAGAGCTATATTTTTGGCTCAAAACGACGGCAAAAGCTTCTCTTATGTGACGGACTCTTCATTTGGTGAAAATATTTATCGGCACCGATATAGCGGTGAATCCACTAAAACCTTCTGCAAAGGGATTGTCTTGAAGTGGTATAAAGAGAAGTCTCGATACGATTGGAAATCTCAAAACGGAGTTGGAGTCGATTCACGAAGATTTGCACAAATCGTGTGGAACTCTACTCTAAGAGTCGGTTGTGCTTCTGTTGCCTCGATTAGAGAGACGGGACATGTCTTCACAGTTTGCAGTTATTATAATTCAGACAAATTTCCGGCAAATTCTTCGCAAAACATTATGTCTGTCGAAAAATGCGATCAAAAACTCAGTCAAAGAGTTTTCAAATACAAAGTTTTAACTAATGGGGAGTGGCTTCAGAACTGCATTGAAGAGCACAACAGAATCAGAAAACTTCATTCGGTTGAGCCATTGATTATCGAAAATGAGGTGAGCCCTCAAAAACATTTAGATTCAAGGCTAACATCCATTTGATTTGTTCCCAATCAAAGATATTTCAGTCCTCACAGAAGAGGGCCTCAGAGATGGCTCAGAGAGGTTTCCGGTTCTTCAGACACGAGAAGTCAGAATTCGGTGAAAACATTCATTGGTCTAAAGAGAGTCAAACAAATGGCTCACATCCTCTCAGTTGTAACGCATCTATCAATAAGTGGTACCGAGAGTTGGATCACTACGACTGGGATTCTCGCCTCAAACACAACGGAACGGTTCGACACTTCATTCAAATAGTTTGGAAATCGACACAAATTATGGGCTGCGCTCGGGTCCAGAATATTGAAGAACCAAAAGGAGGGGTATATACTGTATGTCTATACAAACCCAAAGCAGACTTCAAAGACCCTGAACTCCAGTGGGAAAATGTTTTCCCGGTATATGTCGAACCGACTGAGAGCCCACCCCTACTCGTGACGAACGGAACACAAGTCGCTGAACGCGTCGATGAATTGGACGACGAAACAGAACTCGAGAAAGAGTTCAAAGATGTCGATGAGATCATTGACACCAGAAAAATGTTGGAGAGACGAACACCCGCTCCCAGTCTCGAAGACATGTTCATTAAGACGTCCACTGAATACAATGGATTCGATCGCAACCAATATCTCCACAAAAGTAAACGTTTGCGACAAAAGAACTGATTCTTGTCTTTAAGTTATTCTTAGATTACAATTGATTTCATTATTTCAATCAATTTTATGACTTATTTTGTATTTTTAGCTAAAATTCAATTAAAAACAATTTGAAATATAATTAATATTTATATTTATTTGGCATTTGATTATCAAATGAGCAATAAATCAGTTGATCTACAAAAACAAACATCAAATTAGGGCTCAATTAATAGCTTTCGCTTTCTTTGAAATCAGTAGAAAATTTAAAATTGAAATTTAAAATTGAATTTTGTTTTAAATATTTTATAAAAATTATTAAAAAATCATAAATTAATTACGAAATCCTAACAATTCATGAATACATATAATTCGAAACAATAGCTAACAATAGTGTATATAAAACATTAGACAAACACTTATTTATATTGTAATCAATGCCGAGATTTGTATTAAAATAAATATTATTTCGATCTTTAAGTCATTGATTCTTATATTAAAATTTCGATTTCGATGAAAAAATTGGTCGAAAGTCTCTAATGAGTGGCAGAACAGCTAAAACACTAACAATGAGGTCATCCCAATAGTTCAAACTCTTCGTCAGAATCTCCTGTATGTCCCTCCAGTTCTGTAAAAGATTCGGTGCCCACAGAGTTGAACGTCGAATGAGAGGACACATTACTGTCCACCTGTTCCTCATAATGTGGCCAATGAGGGGGTCTTTCTTTAGTTAATTCAAAAAGAGATTGTTTTTCACCGGAAATCAATAATTTAAAGACTAAATGACACCAATTGTTGAACTCTTCTTCGGTGTCACAATAGAAACATAAAGCGATGGACGGGTCGAGTAGATTGATGTCCATTCGAGAGGCTCTTTGGGAGTGATAACTGGTGTCGTCGGCATCTGATTCGTCCAAATCGACGAACTGTTGAGTTGTGTGGGGGTCTAAAAACACTAAATCATTTGCAACACATCCGATGAAATATAAGGCGTGATTGGGTCGACCACCGATTATACCCAATGTCTGCTTCATTGCAAATGTCGTCTTAAGTGACTTAAAATAAATCGGATTTATTTCGGATAAACCCAACCGAAGAGGAATGAAAAGCACTAATGGTTTCCATGATTTCTGTCTCTCGGAAGGGCTGTCGTTGTCTTCGCTGTTATTGCCATCGATTGATGTTTTGCATGAATTTTCTGTTTAAACACAAAATCAATTGAAATGAAGTGAAGGAATGGTTGGAAGTACTACTGATTTCATTGATGACAACCATATTATCCATCGCCACATGTATTACAATATTATTCCATTTGTCAAAAGCACTCAATTTTCTGAAAATCAATAATTAATGTTAGAAAAGGTCAGCTATTAAGAGGTAGTGCCAGTACTTCAAGACTTGAGCGATAGTATTGGGTCCGAACCAATTGCCTATAGGTTTGCCCTCAGAGGCACCCATTTGTGCGATTTGATGGATGGAATAAATTGATGTCTTCTTGTCGTCAAAAAGCTTCAAAACTTCTCTGTACTGAAGGTCTGCTTCTAATGACTGGTTGGGAGTCCATCGCCAGCCTCTGGACAGGTGTCTGAGGCATAAGGCCTGAGCCAAAGCCATTTGTCCGCACCTCAACATACAGCCCCACCCACTGTCCGAAGTGTGACCATTAAGACCACCGATAGGGACAAAGTTTCTGCGATAAGTGATCCAAATTCGAGACTTAATGTCATTTCGAAGTTCTTCGAGTTCTGTCCAATTAATTGATAAGAGGTTAAGAGATAATAATGGGAGGACTCAGAAGATGTCAAACCGTGTAATGAACTGTATTTTATCCCTAATATCCAAACGGGTTCTTCATTGGGAGGGAAGTCATCGTTGAGGTCACAGTTTTCGCTGTCGTAAGACCAAAGGTCAGAGACTATGGACGCAAACAAAATAAGAGTTAGACTTTTGGATCAAATGATTACAAATTAACGGACAGTAAGTGTTTGGCGCAGAACTGATTGCCATTGAATACAAATCCATTGATAATTATATTGAGTTTTTGGTCGACTATTGTTTGTAAACAAAGAATTTAAATCAAATGTTTATGTTTTGGATGTTTTGGATGAATGACTCAAATGAGAGACAAATAAATTTAAATTCAGATAAAAATGACTTTAAATCATAGATTTGAGTCAAATATGATATCATTTATTGAAATCATTTGAATTAAAGTCTTAAACATTTTGAGTGTTATTTCATTTAATCGATAAAAACATTGAAATATCAAATCATCTGTTTTTATGTGAATAATATTTGTCATAAATAACGTCCGATTGAATGCATTTTTATTATTGATTTTTTAGTGAGAAATCATTGCAAAAGGGTTTTAAAAATAGTGTTGTATTTGATGTAAATAATTGATACGTCGTTTTGTCTGACAATCAGTGGGTCTTTAAACCCAAAGCAATGCGTAATAAACAACTGTAAGGATGCAGTGATTTCAAAGTTAAAAAGGAGTAAGGTAACATGAGCTAGGTTAAAAGTTTTAGAATTTGTCTGGTTCATATTGAGTTGAGAGTGATTTGAATAATTTGTTCGTGGTTTTAATGAAAAGGCGAACTTTTATTAATGAAATATTCAAATATTTAATATAATATTCCTGTAATACACACACAATATATGAGAATCGATTGTATTTGATATGAATATTAATGATAAAAAATATTGTTAACCTTCCTATGGATGTACTCTTTATGTGTCACTAATAGCCAAATATTGTTGGCCTCTAATACTGTGAAATACTGTCTCTATAGAAACTTTTTAATACTAATCATGTTTTTGACTAATTATTCGCTCATTATTTTGATTAGATTCTAATCATTTGAATTTAAATTTCAAAAAATTTGATAGAAATTCAAATCTACTGAATATCACAAAAACTTTTTAATCATAAGATTTTTAAAAATAATTTTCAATCAACTGATCCTAAAATAGAATACATAATAAAAATTGTATCAGATTTTTGATTCCCACACATTTCAACACTTAATTCAAATTTCAATTAACAAAAAATCATTAAGACTTGGAATATATTGGATTAAAACAAAAATAATTTAATCGTTTTCTATACAAAAATTAATTTTACTTAATAACTCTCCAACATCGATTTAGTTGGAAGGGGCAAGGCACAACTAAAGGAACATGTTCATTATCTCACCATCATTTAACTTTGATGATCTTGAATAATATTAGATGATAATAATATGTAGAAAGTTGATAATGAATATTAGCTAAATTAGCTTGGTCATCAATCTATTTTAATCTATTGTTTGAAGAATTGTTATACTGATTGGCGAACCTGACCTATAAAATGGTAATATTGAGGAATAATTTCAATCGAATGTATGCACAGAATATCAATTAAATTGATTGCAAAGAGAACCGAATGACTGCACAAAACATTTGCAAAAATATCGATATTTTTAAACTAAAACCGAATATATTCTAATATTAGCCGACAATAGCCATAAAACAATCGGAAATATATCTAAACAAAATACTTTATCAGAAAATTGACCCCGAGTTTCAAAAATACAATTGATTTTCCCGAAAAAGTAATTTAATTGAATTATTTCGTAATCCAATTAAAACTGTTTATCAAATCGTTTGATAAAATGACTTCAATTTATTGACTCAAAATGTGTTTGCGTTAAGCCTCGAGTCTTTTTCTCGACACAAAACTATGGGATCGATACCAAAGTTATGAGTAAAGAGATGTAGAAACGCCTCCGCTATGAATATTGAATGAAATACAACAACTTATTTGAGTAAATCATTAATTAAATGTTAAATTAATCTCTGGTTCTAATAGTTTTGTCTAATAGTCTAAAAAACATTTTCAGTGATTCCCGTTTTTAATGCCAAATGTCATGTAATACAAGAGTTATGGAAAGCTTTCGCTACAATACAAGCTTTCGCTGTAAATGTCTTGACTCGGCAATGGATCTGCTGGAGGGACGTCTGTCTGAAGGCAAGTTAACGCCTGCTTTAATCACATAAACGGCGACACCGACTGAATAACACTGAACTTTATATTAATGTAATTATATATAAATATATATTTCCATTCAGTTTTGAGACATCAGTTCCAATGCCAGGCCTTTTGCGGTCGACTCGGAGTGTCTGCGCACTTCATATTCAAAATACAATCACTTCTTCGCCAAACAGTTGAACATTTGGTGAACAGAATTTGTATAAAATGTAAAACAATTGACTTTTAAAACAAACTTTTCTTGACTTTCGTTTCGAATGATTTTTTGTTTTCGTGCCTTTGGATCAAATTTGTGATAATTAAGAATCAAATCAATCGAATCTAATGCTAACGAAATTTTTTTCAAGTATTTGATGTTTGACTGAAAAGCAAAAGTGTATTGATTTTGAAATCAAACAACTGTTGAGAATAACTGATAATATGATAAAAAATGACCAAGTTCATGAAAGATGCGGCCACTTCCCCAACTGTTCCGATTATACCTCAGCAGTACTACTGTGCGGTCACGTGTTGTAATAGCAATAACTGTAAGCCCTCAACAATTCTTAAAGGAGTTAAGAATCCCTACTTTTGTCCAAACAATCGAGAAGTGCTTTCAAATGGTGTTCCCAATAGCTGTAGCTTTTCCGGAACTATCACTCCCTATACTCCGAGCATATCTCCGCATTGCCTGGCGGTGGACCACTTCTATACGAGTGGACACGGATGCTTCAGACGAGCCGTTCCAACCATGCCTTTAATGATGGCACTTATGTTATCTTTACTCAATTTAGTCCTTCCCGGTTCTGGTAAGTCATCCCTTTTTATATTTAAAATATTTTCATAAACTCATAATTTTATTGTTTTCGATATTTGAACAAAATTTTCATCAATCGATTCATTAGAAAAACTTTATTAATATTAAATGAATTCATGATAACCTGTCTATTAGTTTCCCATTATATACCTGTTTCTCATTTAGTATATAAATTATATTTGACATTCTTTATCATATATCGATCAGGTGTTAAATATGACAAAATATGAGCAAGCTACTCTTCTCTTGTTCTGTACTCATTTGCATTGCTCTTAATCTGACTTTGAATCAAAACAGAAAACAATTGAAAACAAATAATCATTAATTTGATGTTATATTGAAAACAAAACAATTTGATTAAATCCATTAAATCGATTAAAATGATTGGCAAATGTGCGATACAATAATGAACTCTAACCTTGACATATACCTGTGCTAATAGTTATCAGAAGTATGAATATAAGGGTAAGAATTAATGTAATCATAGAATAAAACAATGTTTGGTTGGCTTTTGTATCGCAATTCATATAAAATTCATGTTTTATATTAATAATTATGCGTTTAATGGCATTCGTATCGCACGCAAAATAATCTGACAAAACAGTAGGACTGGTGTCGAGTAATTTGTTTGTAAGGCACGTCTGGTAATGAAAATATGTACCTGATTAGAATTACTAGAGTGACAATTCTGAATGTGGGACAACCACTAACATTAACACTAACCCAAACCCAGCCTTTAGTAACCGAAACTATGAATTTATCGATCGCTCCCTTATTTTTATAAACAGATTCGCCAGAAAAACATTTTCACATAATTTGTTCTTGATCATTTCTATACATTTCACTTCCTTCAATCGATACCTAAACAAAAAAATAGCTATTCATTTAAAGTATGAGTTCTTAACTATATTGACAACAAATGAACAAATAATTATACACAACATTATAGAAAAACAACCTTCATCATTTGTTTTTCAGTGAATTCAAGGTTGAAATAAAGTATTCTAGGTAATCAATTGAATCAAATTGAGAAACATATCAAAGAAAATATCCATCTACAATATATCTAAAATAAAGTTTTTTTGTCTAAAAGCTATATAAGTTTGCTAACTTTTAAACTTATCAGGAACATTATTGGCATCGATAGCAATACTTTTCGGATGCAAAACAGAATACGGCAAAAATCATTGGTTCAAAGCCTTCTTCATCTGCTTTTGTTCAGCTATTCTTCAAATAATTACCGCTATTTTTGTATTCGGTTGGGTTTGGAGTATTATGTGGGGAATTGTTTTCATCAAAAGTAAGTTCACAAAAGTGTCAACACTTTTGACTATTTTCTTAATTCAGAGCAAAGATTATCATAAAGTTTTAGATTTAATCGAATTTCAACATTTGTCTCATAAATACTTTTGGTTTTGATTTTTAGATTCCTTAAGATATGGCGACAAAAGAGATATCTATACAATGAGTTTGTGTTGAATCACATTTTCATATGATTTTCATCACATAATCCACACAAACATTCATATATTCGATGCAATTATTGATACAATCAATTAATCGGAGGAATACTTGAAATGGTTGGACTCGAAGGAGAGACAATCCATTTGAGTAAAGTATTCTTCCGATTGATATCAAAATAATTACTCATTAACTCTGTTTCACAAGAATTGCGTTTATTTTTCAATTCACTGTTTTATTGACAATAAAAACAATTGATTTGACTCTAATTGAGTTCATTGTCTAAAATGGAATATTGAAGGGAAAGTACTTATGTTGTGTAACAATAGACCCGTTCCACTTGAGGTGAATTATTCTGCCCTCTTCTCCCCTATCGAAGCTCTCAATCGTTGCCAAGTCTTCTGGAGTTAACTTAAAGTCGAAGACATCGATATTGGAAATGATTCTCTCTTTAGTCACACTCTTTGGAATGACAACAACCCCTCTCTCCACCTGAAAACGGATCAGAATCTGAGCACTACTTTTGTTGTATTTTTTGGCAATTTCTATGACTTTGGGGTCTTCGAGTAGAGAGGGATCTTCTGGTTTAGCCCACGGCCTGTCCGGAGAACCCAATGGACTGTAAGCTATTCAAAGATCAAACAAATGGATAAACACATGAAAAGAATAAGTGTTTGAATACCTGTCACTACGATATCTCTTTGACGACAGAAGTCAATCAGTTTCTTCTGATTCAGATATGGGTGACATTCGACCTGAGATTTGGATTAATTTCTATTAAACAAAAGAAGAGTCGAATCAATGACTCACCTGATTGACGGCGGGTCTGATTGTCGCCTCTTTTAGGATCCGTTCGATTTGTTGCGAATTGAAGTTCGAAACACCAATTGATTTGACTTTTCCTGTTTTGAGGACATCTTCTAATCCCTTCCAAGTCTCTAAATAGTCGATATCACTGACCAGAACCTCTCCCTTTTCATTCTTCGGGAACTTTTCTTCTCCCTCTTGATATCCGAGCGGCCAATGGATTAGATATAAGTCTAAGTACTGAAGACCTAATGCTTTGAGAGACAGATCCAAACAGATCTCAACTCTTTCTCTCTTGTGGTAAGTGTTCCAAAGTTTGCTGGTTATGAAGAGGTGCTCTCTCTTCACCTTTCCGTCATCGATGGCCTCTTTGATGGCCCGCCCGACCTCTTCTTCATTGCCATAAGCATAGGCGCAATCGATATGTCTATAGCCGGCATCGATGGCAGCCCTGACAGCGCCATAGACTTGTCCTTCGGGCGCCTTCCAGGTCCCCAAACCAACTAAAGGCAAGTCTTTTCCATTATTCAGTTTAACTGTTTTTGAAGCCATAGTTGGGAACAAACAAATCGATTGTCTATTAATTAAAGCAATTGTTTTAATCATTTAATGACATTATTTGATGAAAGACTTGCCTTAAGCTCTGTTTCACTTCTGAATAGTCTTCTGAATGTCTGACAAAAAGTTGTTTTTATCTATACTTCGAGGCTATAGTGATATACAACTCATTTAAATAACTTATCCAATAATAGTCTCAATACTATCAACAAATTTGATAAAATTCAAGTCTCTAATTGGTTTAAATTAAATTGAACTTTGATCAAGGTTGAATAATAACATTTTGCTGCTATCGAATTGATTCAATGGTTTTATATTTAATTAAAATATTTAAAAACTTTATTACTTTTCAATTGAACTTCAATTAAAACAATTCAATGATTTTATGAACATTTTAGTGAAACACAAACTTTAGTTCAAAAACAATGACTCACTTTCTGCTCATCTTTTTGTTATTTTTCATTAAAATTGAGTTCAAATAAACGCTTTTTATTGAAAAGGGAAGGCCTTCGATATGAAAACCAGGTTTTTTGTATTGAGTTCACATTTGTGTGATGATCCAGAATGATCCAGATGACTCAGATTAAGTTACCTTGATAGTATTGATGAAAGTTTAATCATTACACTTACATTCCTCCCCATTGCGTAACGTTGTTTAATAAGGGTTTAGTTAATACAGGTTTCAACTTTACTCATATGAAAAATCAAATCAAAAGTTTACTGACCTAGTTATTTGATTTAATATGAATTAAAATCAATTATTAAGATTAATTGAAATATTAATAAATATCATTTGAATTAGTATTAAATAAATTGAAACAAAAGTAAATGTAATAAAATGTATGTTAACCTGTAATCCAGTAATCAATACAATTGTGTGAAAAATTTTGTAGACATTTATTGAGCGCCAAATGAAAGTCCGATAAAACCTTTTCATTGGTTTGCGATTAATGTTAGGCAACGAAAAAATTGCGCGAAATTACAGACAAAAACATTTTTGGTCTCAAAAACAACTCTGACTTCAAATCAATAAAAAGACTTTAATTTTGGTTTTGTTTTTGACCACAACTTAACAGACAATGAGTGATGAAATCGGTATTAGTTTTTGTTATCAATTGTTTTGAAAATGACTTAACATTTGATATGTTTTTCAGTTAAGAGTCGAGAGAAACGTAAAGTTAGTAAACATTTGACGAAGAAGTTGTCGGCTCTCGAAAGGCTCAGACAACTCAAGGGATCGAAGAATAAGTATCAGTTGGAAGAAGAAGACGATGTCTACGAAGAAGTGGATGAAGAAGAGTACTGTGAGATCGTCTCTAAGAGACAACGGGACGACTGGATTGTCGACGACGACGGACAGGGATATGCAGACACTGGTAGAGAGATCTTCGACGAAGACTTCGACGCCGAGCCCTCACACTCCAGGTTTGAACCAAAGAAGAAGAAGACTAATCCCAACCGAAGATCTCTTGTCAACGAAGACATAGAAGTCCCCAAAAAGACTTCTAATATCAAAGATATGTTTCTGAAGAGTTTGGGAACAAAAACGACCTCTAAATCAATGAAAGAAGTGGACATCAATGAGGAAGAGTTGGACGGATTGATAGACTCGATCAGCTCTACGCCAAGAACTAGTAATTTGAGGCCAAAAGCTATGTCTTCAACGCCTAAAGCCTTAAAATTGACGCGAAAGTCATGTCTCGACACCAAAAGCCCGAATCCATTCGTAGCCAACGGTTCCTCACAAAGAAGTGCCAAAAGAGTCAATGGATTCGTTGAACCGCCGATGAAGAAGAGGTCTCTTATGTCTTGCGGTGACTTAGATTTGGATGACTTTCTCGACGATCAACACTTTGAAGAGTTTAACAAAAAATCTGAACTCAAAGAATCAGTTGAGAAGACAATCGAAACGAATGCAAACAAGAGTTTAACAGAAGAGATGAAAATTGATTTGACTGAAGGGGAATGGGTTGCGTCCAATCAGACAAATGACATCCAATCGGTTCCAATCGCAGCCATTTTGCCAAAAGAGGTTCCCTTTGAAACGGACGACAAAAACAATAAATTGATTTCATTTTATTGGTTCGACGCTTACATCGATTACTTCAAGAATCCGAGTGTTGTCTATCTCTTCGGCAAAGTATGGATCAAAGAACTCAAACGACACGTCAGTTGTTGTCTTCAGGTCAGGAATATTGAGCGCAGAATATATTTGCTTCCGAGGGAACACTTCTTAGACGACAAGAGCAGAAAAGTGACGCTTCAAGACGTTTACGATGAGTTCAATGATGTCATCGCAAAGAAGTATAAAATATCTCAATTCCGGTCCCGAAAAGTCACTAAAAAGTATGCCTTCGATAACAAAGACATTCCCGAAGAGACAGAATATCTGGAAGTCCTCTATTCTGCCACTCATTCGGCTCTTCCAACTGAAATGACTTCTGGGAAGACATTTCATCACATATTCGGAACCAACACTTCAGGTCTGGAAAATCTGATGTTAGACCTGAAACTGGTTGGTCCCCAATGGCTGACAATCAAGAATCCGGAGATATCTGAGCCACCGGTCAGTTGGTGTAAAATAGAACTGATTGTAAACAAAGGAAACACTCAGATATTTGTTGACTCCCAACAAAAGCCTTCTCCAGACTTCACACTAATATCCCTTAACTTCAAGACATTCGTAAACCCAAACACAAAATTGAATGAAATAATAGGTATTTCCTGTTTAGTCAACAGTTCCTTCAATTTCCACAAAACAAACCCCAAAACCAAATATGATTCACATTTCTGTGCGATAACTAAACCGTCGAACAGCTGTGGAGTGACTCTTCCCTATGATTTCAACTCTAAAATGGCGCTCAAGAACTACAATAAGACAAAAGTGGAAGCGTTAAGCTCTGAGAGGGAACTCTTAAACTTTTTTATGGCAAAACTGCATCAATTGGATCCGGATATCATTGTCGGTCACGATATTTATCACTTCGATTACGACCTTTTGTTATCTCGTTTCGCTCACTACAAGATATCGATGTCGTGGAGCAAATTGGGTCGACTTAAGAGGTCTGGTATTCCAAATAAGTCTAAAGATAAGAACGGATTGTGTGGTCGACTCGTTTGCGATATTAAGATATCGAGCAAAGAGTTGATTCGCGCGAAAAGCTATGACTTGACTCAACTGTCGACTCAAATACTAAAGAAGTCTCGTTTCGAAGTGGAACAGCATATGTTGTCCAACTTTTTCCAGTCATCGAACCAACTCTTGAGACTAATTGATCTCTTTATGAAAGACAACGATTTGATTATAAACATCTTATATGAGTTGAATGCTCTGCCTCTGGCCCTTCAGATCACATCAATTGCGGGAAATCTGTTGTCGCGAACACTTCTCGGCGGTCGCTCCGAACGGAACGAGTATTTACTGCTCCACGCATTTCACGCAAAGAACTTCATCTGTCCGGACAAAGTCTATTCCACTCACAAACAGATCGATGACTTCGATCCGGAGTCTGTCCCACAGAAGGCGGTGTCGCGCAGCAAAAAAGCCGCCTATACTGGAGGTCTAGTTCTTGAGCCGAAAGTTGGGTTTTATGATCGATTCATACTTCTTATGGACTTTAACTCATTGTATCCGTCAATTATTCAAGAGTTCAATATTTGTTTCACAACTGTTTCACGAAATGAGTCCAAAAACACTGAAAATGACGACAACGAAGAGTTCATACCAGAGCTGCCCAGTCCTGGACTACCCGAAGGGGTTCTCCCAAATGAAATCAAGAAATTGGTTGAAAGCCGTCGCGAAGTGAAGAAACTGATGAATAATCCGGACCTGAGTTCTGATTTGAGACAACAGTACGACATCAGACAAAAGGCTCTCAAATTGACGGCAAATAGTATGTATGGATGTCTTGGATTCAGTTATTCCCGATTCTATGCCAAACCGTTGGCCGCTTTGGTGACATTCAAAGGCAGAGAAATCCTTATGAATACCAAACAATTGGTCGAAAAGATTGGTCTCGAAGTTATTTACGGCGACACCGATTCGATTATGATATTAACAAATTGCCTTAACTTCGATGACGTGAAGTCCATCGGAAATAAAGTCCAAACAGAAGTCAATCGATTGTATAGACTCTTAGAGATAGAAATCGATGGAGTCTTCCGTTCAATGCTTTTGCTGAAGAAGAAGAAATACGCGGCTCTGACCGCACAGAAGCTCCCGAATGGAGAACTCAGTTATACAAAAGAAGTTAAGGGTTTGGATATCGTTCGGCGGGACTGGTCTATACTCGCGAAGAGGGCCGGAGAGAGAATTCTCGACGAAATACTCTCTACCGATAAGTCCAGTGAATTGATTGTCGATAATATTCACAACTATTTGAAAGAACTCTCAGAACTGGTCCGAGAAAACAAACTTCCGATCGAAGACTTTGTCATAAGTAAGGCGTTGACCAAAAACCCAGAGGAATATCCGGACAAGAAGTTGAGTCACGTTAAGGCTGCCATCAAATACAATGAATTGAATCGGGGTAAAAAGTTGAGGAATGGGGATACCGTCCCCTTCGTTATTTGTGAGGACGGATCTAGTCTTCCGGCCACTCAAAGAGCCTATCATTGCGATGAACTCAAAGACAATCCGAGTCTTAAAATAGATGTAAAATATTATTTGAGTCAACAATTGCTTCCCGTTGTGTCCAGACTTTGCGAACCAATTGATGGAACCGATTCACACATTTTGGCCGAATTTTTAGGCATCGAATCAAATGTTAATTTTAATAATAAGTCTCTCCTCGAAGTGGACACCGCTTTCGAGAGCGGAGAACATAAATACGATTTATGTAAACCTCTTGTATTAAAGTGTATTAATGAGAGCTGTTCTCAACCGATAGTTATCACAAATATATTCAAAAAACCAGAAACTGTTGATACGAATGAAAAAGAAGACAAATCTCTGTCCAAAAAGCGTTTGGAGTTGACATTCGGTCAGTGCCCGCACTGTAACGTCGAATACAACGAACTGATGGCCACTAAATTTGAAGTCCAGTTAAGACTTTTGATAAATCAATTTATCGGACAATTCTATCAGAAGTGGATGATATGTGAGGACCAGATCTGTTCGCATAGGACTCGATATTTTACCGGTGAAATGACCAGAACAGGACCCAAATGTCCCAAATGCAGGAACAGTGCTCTCAATCCAGAGGTAACTGTTTTTTGTTTGACATTTAAATTATTTGAATTAATAGATAAATTGATTGTCAGATAAGTGAGGCTCAACTCAACCTTCAATTGACTTATTTCAAGCATTTGTTGGATTTGGAAACGGCTGTCAAACAACTGTCCACTGATTCAGATAAGGGTAGGTTAAGAACCAAAAATAGGTTTATTTTATTAAAGTTTTGTATACTTTTTCAATCAGACGACGGAAAGCATCTGAAGATTCGGTTTTCCAAACTTTACGATCGCCTCAAAGGAGTGGTTCAAACATTTTTGGATTCGTCCTCTTATAATGAAATTGATATGAATTTCTTATTCAAAGGACTTCGACTCAAAAAATCATTAAATTCTCAAAAAATCTAATGATTTTTTATCTCTAATCACTAAATATTCCAAAAAACTATTGATATATCATTTTAATGACTTTTTATCCATTAATTTGATATTTTAGTTCAAATCTTAAACTTATTTAAAATATGATTTCATTAAACATTATTTTAGTCAAAACAACATTTGATTCAATTCAATATTAATTATTAAAACTTAAAACAATTTTCAATTAAGTATTTAAATGAATGAAAGGTATAAACAAACGAAAAGAGTCTTCAATTCTTAGTTAATGAAGAATTGATATAATATTTCATTTCTTAATATAAATGACATCTCCTTTCGATTTGTTACTATTACTGACTTTAGCGACGCCTCCGACCATAAGAAGAGCAAAAATTATAACCAAAATAAAGCCAACGATAAACAAAATGATCCAAATATTAGAGTTTTGTCGATTCAATTGATGCCATTTCTGGGGGCCTTCGAGAGCGGCACTCCTTTGAGGGGTAGTGTTCTGAGAATTGTCCCCTTCGTCTCCAAATTTATATTCTTTTCCGAGAATAGGAATTCCTGTTCTGATCGGTCCGAGAGTTTGTGAATCATCCCATTTGGTGGTAAACGTAACACTACTTTCATTTGGTTGACTTTCATTGGGTTGACTCCCATTGAGTCTCTCAATTAAACTATCGTTGAAGTAACTGAGGGTAGACTCCAATCCTTGTCCTGTCATCGAATTGTCATTCATCGGTAGAGTCGATGACCGGCTTTTAAGGTGAAGCGGACACCCGAGTAGTTTACTAATCGGTCGCAGAGAACACTTCAATTAAAAGATAAATCAATTGAAAACATAAAATCAATTGAATGGTAACTGACTCCTCTCGTTGCGGAGGCCTCTCCTAAATTGTAGGCACAATAGCTTTCTTTTGACAACAAAATCAAGGATTTTGCGTAAGACAGGCCAACTGTGACGTCAATTACTGTTTTGATGGGAACACTGGGCCAAGACTTCATATAATTATCAATAAATGTGAGAATAGTAGTTCCCATTTGGACGTCAGCTTTGCCTGACCTCACATTTACAGGTTTTAAGATATCTGTGAAGTCATACATTTGGTATTTACTGTTATCCGAGTGAAGGAAATAAACCGAATTTGATCCCAATGTCGGCGAAACGACTGCCGTTACATCCATTTGATCAAATCCGGGCCACATATCGATAGTACCCTGGATTACATTCTGAGCATTTCGATACGCAAACCATTTGGTCCCCTAAAGAATCACAATTGGAATGATTGAAGATTTGATGTTTAAGACTCCCGAAGACTTACCACAACAAAGACAGTCGTTAAGTCGTTTTTATAAGTGATAGTAAACGAGGCTCTGATTCTGTCGGTTATCTCCGGCCATCGCTTTGCCGTCAACTTTGCAAAGCCTACGATACCTGAGGCTCCTGCCGTCCAATAGTATTGGTTTTTGAAGAGATAAGTGCTTCCATCGTAAGCGACAACCCCTTCATCAAAGGCCGGGTCATTGCAGACGTCGATATCCTATCAGATGATAATAAAATTTCAATTTATTCAGAAGACGACGAACCGGATCGAAGTCTGGCGACAAATTCGGCCAACTTTTGGAATCGGGAATTGATTTAATCAAAAGAAGTGAAACAATAATCAAAACTTTTTGTTTAAACATTTTGTCGATAATTATTAATTACACAAAAGTTTTTATAGAATTGATTTCAATTTCTAATCGATATCTTGTGTTTGAATTCTGAATCATATAATGCGCTAAAACTAATTCAATTCAAAATTAATTTTTAAAGCTTTAAAAACACAAAAAATAATATATTTGTGTATGAATTCAGTTTTGTCGCGATATTTAAAACAATTTAAAACAAAATTGAAACAAATTTTGACACAAACTTCAAATCGTTGCCAAAATTTATCATTGAATTCATATTTAATACAAAAGAAATTTCTTAAGTAATGAAAACCGAGGAAAAGGAGGGCCTGTCCTGTATTTGTCGAATGTTTGTTGGAATTGAGATATTGTTGAATTTGATTCTTTTCATTATTCTTATGTTTTGTTTCAACAATTGTCTGAATCTGGTGTTTGCCACTCATGTAGAAAAAGATACGTATCTTCAGTATTACAATCTTCTGCTGATATTTCCGATCGCTTTCTACATAATATCAGTTAATTATGGATTTTATGGTTCATTCCGAAGGAGTCCTCTGGCCTTAAAGCGCTACATAATCTACAGTTGGATAACAATTTTAATCTTAATCTTATATTCAATTTATTGGTTTCTAATCGAATTGAAAATCGGATACATTTATAATGAAATGGATTTCGGAAAGAAATACTTCGACGAAAAGTTTGAGGACTACAAAAACTATACAATAAGTTGTGATGATATCGATTCACTCAATGCTAGTTATAAAAAACTTAATCGTTTCCAAAATGACTTCAAGTGTTGCGGATGGGAAGGGCGTCAAGAGTACGCTTTCCTCAATGAATATCACTGTCCGCGCGAAGAACAACCAAAATATCCGGAGTCTTGTATTTTAGGGTTCCAAGACATCTGCAATTTTACCGAAGAATCTAATGTGTGTTCTTGCAAAAATGCTCTCAACAGAATGTCTTCCCTATCGCTAACTGTAACGACTCATCGCTTCATATATATCTCAATTTTTGGACTATTTCTACTCAATTTGTGTGCAATTTATTTGAGACACGAAATAATTTTATTGAAAAGTGAAAAGAAAAGAAAAGAGAGATCAGATTCACAAAGAGGTGGTTCCTATGAATCAATAAGTAGTGCAAACTTTGAATAAAAATTATCATTTTTTGTGATTTCTTTCAATGATCTTATAATTCACGCGATTTTTCTGATTATTGAAACTCTTTTTATTGTAAAATAAAACTTTCGATTAATTTGTCTCTTATTTCAAAATTTTTTCGATCAATTTGTGAAAACTTTGATTACAGTTAAGATATTTTATCGTTAAATCTGTTGTTCGACAAATAGTATTGAATTTGAAACTAATTTATCTCAAAATGATTTTCGACAGAATTTATATTCAATTTATATTAATTGAAAAAATAATAACTTTATTGTGTTTAACCCATTTTCCACTCATTTTAATGTCAGAAATTTCAAAAGAAATGGACAATAAATCCCTGTTAAAGGCACTCCACGAAACACTTCCCCAACCGGTGACGACCAAAAATATCACGGATTGGATTAAATGGAAGACACAAATGGATAATACAAATGAAAAAGTGTGGCAAATGATGTCCGAAAAATCTAAAAATTTTAAGGGAATTCCTCAAATATATGAGGAAATGAAGAAAACTCAAGAAAAATTGGATCTATTCTTAATGAATGAAAGATTAATAATGAGGGACAGCCAATCGCTTCAGTCATTAGCCATTGAATACTATTACGAGAGCCTAAGAATCATATCGACGCACCAAATCTTTGAATTGGAAAGCCCTCCGTTTTTCAAGCAATTGCCAGACACTTCTCCCTCAACACTTGTGGAATGGGTGACTCCCGTTAATGATTTGTTTGTAAAAACTACCGCAGAGTTACACAAACTGAAGAAAGACCGCGAAATTTGGCCCTTTTGGGCGCTTTACGAGACATGTCAGACCACTGTCGATAAGTTAAGAGAATACATCGGATATTCTGTGTCTGAAGTGAAAGGTTACTTTATTTTGTATCCCTCCAAAAAAGATGACGCAGAAAAATATGGTAAACTTCTTCCCGATATGTACACCGATTGCGTAATTTTGAAACGTTATTATAAAAATACCGACTCTTTTATCTTCACACAACTTACAAAACTCAAGAAACTCAAGAAAAGTAAAGAATTGAAGTTTCGTTTTAAAAGTGTTGAACAGATTGGAGACCAATACTTCACTTTTATTCTCTTTATTTTCAATGACTTACACTTATTATAAAATACTTTTAATAGAAAAAAATGTTATATAATATTAATTTTTCAAATAATTTAAATAAAAGGTTTCATTAGTCGTGACTTTCAATGATTTTCCGGTCATTTTCTGATTGATTTGAATTAACCATAAAATTGAGGGCAAATAAGATGCCATTAATAAGTTGTGATCATAATATCGATCGCTTCGGTCAGAGGTTTTTGTTTTGTAAATCTTTTGGGAAATCTTTATCTAAAAGAATTGAAGAAGAGCTGAGATAAACAAATTGTAGTAATAATTCTGTGGACACAACCAATTCGGATGTCGTGCCGTCGATCGCAATACAAATAATCATTTTATTTAATCGAAGAAAATTCAGAATAATTTTTGAAAATTCACATCTGCTTCACATCTAAACCTTTAATGAATGTACCAAGATCAAAATAAATTGAGATTAATTCTTAGTAAATGATGCTAGATCAAAAACAGATAATTTATTTTCTTTGTTTTCATAAATTGATTATTAGTGTGAATTGTGACAAAAGCAAAGACTCAATGGACTTAATCTTTGATCTCTTATACCATTTCAGGCGTATATCTTAAGCGCAAAATTGTTTTGTTATTAAGATTTATAGCAATTCCTACAAAAAGAACAAATGTTTTGTAGATTAAGACTAAATACACGAAAAACAATTGGAATATATTAAATGATATCAACCTTTATATGAGTCCATAAATAAACCCAAAAATGGGATCAAATATGCGATAATGGATGAGAAGAATATTCTTTTCAAATAAGAAAATATGTTAAAGTTTTACTGTTTTTTAAAACAAATGAATTCATTAAAACTGTTAAAAATTGTTGTTTATATCATTCGTAGATATAATTAATTTGATTAGAATTGTTGGGAATATAACCCAATTTAGTGTAATTTTGATGAGAAACTACTTTCATACTAACAGACCATTTAATAAATCATTAGAATATTTGTGTCGACTCAGGCCTAACATCACTCCGACTCTATTTGAGTAGATTTTCCTTTTATTCATCTAATAAATGGATTCGTAGACAATAGTAATGAAAGCAATTAAAGTGGTCAACAATTTCCACATTTGTACTAAACTTTTACTTCAGAACTGATTATATACTTCTCTTCTCTTCATTAAAATTAGATCTGATTTTTAATGAGAAAAAAATGCCAACACTTGAGAAAAAATGTTTGTTTTCTGATTCAAAATTATAATTAGATTTCTAGAGATCTAGAGATGAAGGCACAGACATTCAGACAACACGTTCCGCACCAATAAAAATGATTACAAGGATATGAAAACAGATTTTTCTCTCGAATTTCGTGTTTAAGTTATGATCGAGTCTTCAATTAAAACATGTCTTTTAGGTCTTATAGAGATTTTCATTAAATTAATACTAAAATAAATGAATGCTTTCGATGTAATCAATAAATCTTTTGAATAAACATAAATTCATTAAATGTTTTGATTGGGATTTCTTATAATAAAGAGGAATGACTTCAATTAATCTTATATTAAATTGAGAAAAATTACACAAAAGAAAAAATTATAGAATCGTTTCTTTGGACTCAACATTTCATTTGAGGGATGATTCCCTTTGGCTCTCAAACGGAAAAGTTTTTGACTCAATACTCAAATTCAATGACAAAACTAATTATAATTTCAATTAATTTCACTAAATTTCATTTGTGTTGTGAAAAGAAAATTTATTCCATAAAAAGTTATTAAAAGACATAACTCTTACAATAGATTTTGTTTAATAATATGTATGCAAATGAGGGGATAAAGAAATATATTTTTTTACATTTCAAAAACTATTCATTCAATTTGTTATTTGAAGCTTAAGTACAAATTCTTATTCAAATTCAAAATTCATTTTAAAGGCTTTATATTTCTGTTGAACCAAATTAATTGGTTGATCATCATCATCATGATCTAGTACATTTTAATGTCCAATTGAGTGATATGTGAATTATGTGAACAAATTGAGAATCAGTTTAAAAGAGAAAAGGATATAATAAGCAATTAGTGATAAAGACGGACATTATCCTAAAGTCACGATCAAATGATTTCCTTTTTCATTTGAATCTGAGATGATCAAGATGGTATAAGTTCTAAAGTCATCCATTCTAATTACCACATAAAACAAACTTCAGTTTACATAACATTTAAAATATTTCATTTGATTAAAATATGATACCTTTGGATACATATAACTCCCTGATCATTGTGTTGATGCATTTTTCATGATTCATGTATTGACTAACGAGAAGTACATACAAACTAAGACTCGTTTAACTGAGAGCTCAGTGAATAACAAAGAATTTGATCCAAAAACTCTATAAATGATAAATACTTAAATAAATACTGAATATTATGTTAGTTTTGTTCTGGAGTTTGAGTCACGAAAATAACTTTTGTGTTGAGAATAATTAAATTGAAGTTTTAGACAAAATTCAATGAATGTAAACATTTTCAACGAATTTAATATTAAAACTAATTATTAAATTCGCAAACATTTCAATTCAGTTGACTTTTCGTGTATTCAGTTTTGTATTGAAATTTTTGTTTGACTTCGTTTGGGAATCGCATTAAAAATTCATTAATTCCCTATAATTCGGTCCAATAATTAAAACATATGACAAAATTATCGCTCATTTATTATTAAAACGATAATTCATTACTGAATTCACAATTTTCTACAAAATTTTAAGAAAATTCACTGAATTTCAGCCATTATTTTGAAATTTCAGACAATATATAATCTATTTGTAAGCGATTCTGTGTTAGAGATGTCTCGGTTTCAATGTATTGCAAATTATAGGAATTCATGAATAAATGCAATGAATGGCACAGAAAAGGGAAAGTAGTGCAGAATATATGCAGATCTCAAAGCAATTCAAAATACATGAAAAGTCGGCGAAACTTATGCTCTGATTGTGTGAACTCAATATAAGTGAATCATTTATACAAGAAATACATCACAAGAGTTACCCATCAGTTAATGTATTGCTCGAAGAGGAGTCCAACACAAGCAATGAAACACATGAAACACAAATTGATTGAAACTAATTCTTGGATACTATTCTCTGGTTCACTATTCTCTGGGTTTTTCTCAATTTCTCTTCTTGTATATAAGCCGACAATAGAAAGTATATCAATATTTCTTATTCACAAAACTTTAATCCTATTCTCCAATCGATGAAAAATGATATCTCAAAAAATTCAATTCAAATATAAGAATAAATTTATATATATTTCGTGGAAATTATTTTTTCTACAAAAGGAATGGAAGAGAAATTGAATTTTCGTGTCTCTCTATAATCCCATCGGAATAAGTACTGAAAGTATTCGGAGTATATTTTCGATAAAAAACATGAATAAAATACGATTTGAAAAAATCAATTTCTTTAGACACTATATTCACTTAGCAAGAGAAATTTTGCATCAAATCATTGCTTATTATCTGATTGGATACGATATTTGCGATGAAATGTCAAACATGTGCTGCAAATGTGTCAAACAGTTTGATTGTAATAAAACGAAATTAACTCCAATTTATAGCCAAATGTTTGAAATACGATAACTGAGGACTCATTTGCTGGAAGAGGAAAACAATTTAAAGAGATTCATATAAGACATGTAAACCATATTTTATACTCTTTTTCTATTTTTTCTTATTCTCTTTCTTCTCAATATTTACTCACATCTGATATCCAGAGCTCTCGTTCTGTCTGTCATTAAATCAAAGATTGATTTTCACCATTAGTTCTAATGTTATTATTTTGATAGAAAACTAATGGTCTTCTCCACCGATGAGTGGATGCGGAGATGCGATTGAGACCAGACATCACACATACGAACACTTGGAAAGCAATAGACCAGTAGTGGTAACCCCCGGACCTACCATCAAATCCTTTCAACTAATGAATGAACAGTTTTTCTAAAAACAAATCAATAAATTCAATCGAAAAATAGTTGAGAAAAAGAGGAAAACTTTTCTAATTATCTAAACTTTTCTGTCGGACCGATACTGACCTTACATTTAGTGATCAAAACGTGTTTTATCACAAATTCAATCATTTATTTTGAAAGAGAAAATTTTGACACTTTTTTACAATTGATTGAACAGAGTTTTGATTCAACAGGTTTTTAGTTGAGATGAAAAACAGTTAAAATCTGTCATAAAAAGCAATTTATTTCAATTTGATTCGTTTCAATGAATCACTGTTTTGTGTCATTAAAACTTGTGGTACTTCTCATCGGTTAGACTCTGGAAAATGGATCACTCTTTCAATGATTTGTGTATAACTTCAAACAAAATATCATTTAATCATAAAATAAGTTTCAATTTTATTGAATTTTTGTTTTTAAAAAAAAGTTTAAACATTTTTACTTTTATCAGTTCTATAGTCAGTTGTGTTTCAATAAATGATCTTTTCTTCTGTTTAAACAGTTTTCTCTGAAATAAGAAAAACCAAAAACTACTTCAAAGAGTAGTTCCAATTTCAACAAAAGCCTTGTTTTCGTCTGAAGACAAGACAATAGTTTGGTTTTATTTTGTCAAACATTTATAACTTTTGTGTTTGTCTTATACCAGAAGTAAGCGTCAAATCCGTTGAGATTTTGTTAACTGTTTTTTATTTTTGTTTTACAGTATTTTCATTTCAAACACTGATTACTACTTTAGAGTTGAGTTGAAAACAAATCTCAATAAATCTAAAAATAAAGAATAGAGAGAAAGAATACCTTTCCTTAAATGAATTGAATTTGTTATGTGTTTCAGGGAATCACTGAATCACTGGAATCGAGTTAATGTTTGTGTGAAAATCAAAACACTTTCTTATTGTATATCTTATTAAAGAATTAAATGTTTTTCTACTTTATTATGTGTTTTGCTTTTTTGGTGTTCATTATATTTGTGTTGAGTTTTTTCATTGTGTCGGTCGGAGTAAGTGATAAGCTTTGGATAGAAGTGTATAAAAGTGATAAAAACTTGGGTTTCGTCTCTAATATCATTTGATTTGTTGAGTTAAGTCGATATATCATCAAAAACATTGTGTTTTATTTCCTTCGCTTCTGCTCTCTATCTATACTTTTATAATAGTATTTGTTTTGTGATAATAATGAATGAGTTTTTGCTAAAACATTAGTAGATCTGAGCCAACAATAGCCACAACTGATGATCAGAAAAGGCATTGTTTTTCTAAACTCAAGAACTGCTGCAGAAAAGTGAAGAATAGTGGAGAAAAGTGTTGGCAATAATAGCCAAACAAAATTGAAAAGACATTACTCTTTCCCTACAAAAAGTCAAATGAAATATATTGACGGAAATCACAATTAATTTTTGTTTTTCAACCATTTTTACGACAAATTCATTAATCAATAGAACACTTGACTCTTAATTTCAATTAAACTTCAATTCATTTCTCGATTGCAATGAAAGCGAAAACTATTTTCTCGATTTGATCTGATTTTAATTCAATCGTTTTTTTTATAAATATTTATCAATCGATTGATGTTTGGAAACAAAAGACGAGATAAGAATTGAACTGACGTTCAATTAAGTGTTATCTGAGTTGACAATAGACTGAAAGGCAAAGACAATCAACACCTTTGAAGCAAAAAAACAATGCAAACTAAAGATACAATCATTCAATAGAAGAGTGCACTCAAATGGTGTTTGGGTTAAGCAATCCATTAGTGATTCAAACATTTAATCCCTAATACAATATCTGCCAAAACTTCCGAAACGATTCTCTTGTGTAGAAAAACCATTGCCTTCATTGACAGGCATTACATACACATACAGACAGAAAGGACTGACTGTTGGCCAACTTTTTTGGCATTCAATTCACAGATCAATTCAAATGGTGTCGAGAGTTATGTGGCGTTCATTGAAATTCACAGACAAACACATAGTCCGGTCCTAATAATGGTATTCAACTGAACTCTAAATGTTTTTCCGCCTCTTTTTTCCTTCTCTTTGTTTTTGTTATCAAAATTGGATCAAATGTTGTATTGATTATCAATAACTACCAAACATTTGATTTTTTGAAGTTTTCTCTTTTAAAAAGTTAGACTCAAAAAAAAAATTCAATTCAAAAGAAATTCTATTAGAAATAGGAATCAAAGAAAATGGGAAATAAATTTTCGAAACTCAATTCAATTCTCAAAAGGACTGTCCTCTGAGTGATACCATATTTCATTGGTAATGGACCAAGAGCAGAGCACAACTCAACAAATATTCAACTAAAATGTTTTAAACTTTTATAAGATTTAAATAAATTCAAAATTAGATTATCCTTTGCTTTCAAACAAATATTCTTCAAAAGAATTGATAAAATTGAAGGAATATTATTGTGTTTTTCTTTTTGATCCGATTATTGGAGTTCTGATTAGTGGTTATAATCAAAAACACAATTAAAATGATTGAAAATATGGTAATTGTTAGACAGATATTGGACTGTCTTCGAGAGAAATCCAATTTTCTATTCCTATAAAACAAATTACTTTTTCGATATTCAATTTGGCCAACAATTATGACGAGAGTAAAGCCGATCAATAAAATTATGAAATACAAGATTATACGGAATATGAAAAAAGGTTTTGCATCTAATTTCATCTGCGGTAGACTCAGGGCTCGTATTTCACACATAAACTCTGTTTTCATTAAATATCTACACGAATAGGAAAAACACTTTTCTTTAATTTAAATGTCATATCAACTGAAATGAGAGAAATAGTAAAGAATTTAATTGAGAATCGCATTCAAATACATTCAAATATTTTTCAACAAAAATGTAATACTTATTACTTCGGTATTAAGTTAAGCAGAGTTTTAATGTGAGTCAAAAATAATTGCTTTTAGAGTATGGTTTTGACAATTGAAACCAATATCAGGCGTAACGACAAATCTAATGCTCGACTCTGTATCTAAATATCAAACTTAATGACTGTTTCGCTTCATATGACACAAAAACTGACAAACATTTATATACTCTTCGTATAAGTCGTTTGCAATTTTATTAAATAAATATATTTTTGGCTTAAATTAATATTTTTTTTTATATCAACTACTTTTCAATTAAGTTATTATTGGAAATCATTTCGGAGTGCAATCATATTATTGAAAACAAGGCTTTATTCAAATGAGTCAATAACTGAGAAGAAACGGAAAAAATCATTTATTAAGTCATAAATAAGTGGAGAGTCTGTCAAATACTCGATACAAGTCTCGAGTCGTATGCAAATCACGAAAACTCTATTAATATTTATGTTTAGTTATATATATATTTTTCGTCAAAATTTAATTTGATATTCATTTGGAAATCAATATTTCAAATGACATAACTTTATGTGTAAACTAGTTTTGATGATAAACTTGTTTTTGAATAAATATCAAACTCACATCAAATGCAATTTCAAATCAAAATATATTTTATTTTTCATTAATTGATTACAGTTCTCTCTCTCTCTCTCTCTCTCTCTCTCCACATTATTTGACAAATGATGACAATTAATGAAAAAAAGATAATTATTTTTGAGGAATAATTTGTTTGTTGAGTTAATTATAGAGTGAAATAAATGGCAAAACAGTAAAAATCGATATAAAAAGCAAAATAGTGTTAATCATTATTCGCCAAAATAATGGTCTAATGAATAGTTTAAATGTTTTTATGCATTTGTCGACTACCACTGGAGTCCATCATTTGGTAAATGAGTGATTCAGTAGCCGTTCATCCCATTGGCCGCAACTTTTTTCAGACTATTGGCGTTTGTCTCTCAAACAAGACTTTCTCTTTCGATATCTCTATTCAATTAGCTATAAGTCAGTCATCGATCGAGTGCTTAATTTCACCATTTTTTGCCTCAAATAGTCTTTTCGGACACATTTATAATGGAATCGTTATTCTCACGAATTTTTCGCTCGATTTCTAATTTGATGAACACTTCAATCGATTTTTGCTATTTTTGTTTGAAAACAATGAAGTTTTTCACTCAAATACTCGATATTTTGGAAAATTAATTCAATTCTTGGAAACAAAATCAATATTTAAATTAAATATCGAATAAAAGATTTTTAGTATCAAAGTCTTAAACGACTGATAAGAAAGTGAATTATTGTTTCTTTTAAATTGAAAATATTTTTCTTAAAACTTTTCCCTAAATTGAAGATATTTTTCAAGAATTTTCTGTCAAAATGATTGTCGACTCATTTGACTCGAAAAACATCTCAAGTTTTTGTTGAATTGATTTTCAAAAACTATTCCTATGACTTGAATTTGAGTTGAATTCACAGTTGACTTAATTCTATTCAAATATACTTTTCAATGAAATTCATCGAAGATTTCTGTCGTTTTGTTCGATAAAAATGTTTTCATAGATTGAACTCAAAGTTAAAGTTAAATGATTTGTAAATGTTTTGCATCGGAATCAAAATGTTTTTGAATTTTTCTCTAAAAATACATAACTTTTCAAAGAATTTTTGAGCAATGATTCACTTCAAAGGATTTTCCATTTAATACATTTCACGTTAAAAAGAAAATACAAAACAAAATGAATTTCTTTTATCCAATTCTTCATTTTGTTTGCATTTCTCTGAATTTCTTATCAAATCTTTGGGTCAAATGTTTTACTGAAATAATCATTTGTTTTATAAATTCTGATATAAATTCAGTTAATATCCTGAGGCTGTTGTGCGTCTGTTTCGGATATATTGGTTTTGTTGGCTCTGGTGTGCAGTCAGAGTGATATCCAATTTAGTCGAATGTTCATTAAAGTGGAACACTTCCAACACTTCCAACACATCCTTAGATTGCAATTTTGTGCCCAAATCTAAACCCTGTTTGTGGTCCTTGTTTTCTATGTATTCACATAATAGCATAACTCCTGACTCTGAGCGCACTCTTATTGCATTCATCGCACAAATAAAAGCAGTTAAGCCACAAGTCTTTGAAAATTTGGTCCCAAATATTTGAGGCATTCATTTTGTAGACACCACTAGAAATGCAACACATATTCAGTTCACTCATCCATTTGTCTTATTATTCGAATGGAAGTGTTGACCACTTTTTTCTTATTATGTTATAAACCATAAGAGAAAAGACAACAAAAAACAGGAAAAAAATAAAATGAATTGAGTCTAGAATTTCATCAGAATTTCGAAAAATATTTTGCACTTTTTTGTTGCTGTTTGGGAATCAAACAAAAGTGAGTATAGACTACATTAATGTCAATGCATTTAAGGACTCCCAGGCATTGTGTTTCAACAGCAAATGCTGAGCCGGTCTTCACTTCTAATGCATTTCTCTTTTATATCGGCGAAGGTTTCAAAAGAATTCACTTTATTTGGGATAAAACTAATACTTTACTTACTTTCTATATTCTGAAGGCTTCCCTTAATTCTCGAAAAAAGCCAACTATTCCTCAACTATTATATTAGGGCTACAAATATGTAACAGAATTACTAAACAATTTTCATTCACTTTAAATTCATATCTGGCTTACAATCAAATCCGGAACTAATTTTGATTTAATATAAAAAAGTATCTAAACTTTAGACTAAAAGCGTTTAATTCCAATAAAAGTACTTTAAATTAACTCAAATTAAATTAAAAGTACAGAAAAAATAGAAAAACATCTATTTTTAGGGAAAATGTAATCAAATTTCAATCAAAACCAGACTTTTATTAAATAATAGTTTCCATTAATAATGGTTTCACTTTATTTCGTTTCCAATTGTTTTAAAAGCATTCAATTGTTTTTCTCTTAAAAAATATGTTTAGGAATTCCTGTAAACCTTTTTCAGAATTGAAAGCAACGAAAGATTTAATGAAATTTCAGTCTTTTTTTGTCTTTCATTCAATTCTAGTCTCAAAACATCAGAAGTTTATTTATTGTGTATTTGGGTAAAAATATAACCAAAATTAAAATTGTAAAACATTTGAAAGGTCTTTGAATTTGAGTCTTATTAAAATTCAGAAAAGGTTTGAAACATTAAATACTATCGCTTTTTCCAAATCCTATTCCCTCTTATTTTTAGTTATTTTTAGAAATTTTTAAGTCTTATCCAATAATTGTAACATTGAATGTGATATACAATCGATTTGTTTAATGTTCAGAAAAACTATGGAAAGCAAAGAATCATTTGAAACGAAAACGATATTATTGTTAACACAAAGAAACGTCAAATTATTTCCATTTATTGCTCTCTTCTAAGAAATTTTCGTTCAGCTATTGTATGGCTTTTTTGTGTTTTAGTGTTATATTTATTTTAGAAAAATATATATATATTTCATAGAAATGAAATTATAAGTCATTCATTGAATGACATAATGTCTGAGAAAAGGCAAAGACTACCAAAAAAGAGATATTTTCAAAAATTTGGTTCTCAACGAATCCCAACACAAAGAATAGGAAAACATTAGTGACTCCCGTATTGAAAGCACACAAAAAGTGTAAGACTTGTAAATATGAATTCATATAATATGTTGGAAAGCATACAAATATCTGGTTTTCTGCCCAATCGGGACATAATCTCCTGACTATATGTGCGATGATTTGGGGCTGACTTCTGACTGTCATTATCGCAACGGTTTGTGTTCGACAGTCCAGAGGGAAGAGTGAGAGCACTGGTGGAGTCGTTCAAATATATTCCGTGTATATTAGTCTGAAATATAACTGAATATAACATAAACAGAATATTTCAGTACTAGTATTGCATTTGATGTGCTGTCCATTTATCAAACATCACAATTCCTAACACGAAAAACAGCTTCGGCTGAATAAAAATGTTTTGACTCTCAATTCCAGTCAGTCCTCAAAGTATATGTTGTTTTATAAACTAAATTAAATTTTTGTTTCTCTACTTCTTTTACTTTAAATAAAAATATGTCTCAGAAATACACTTCTAATACATCTTTGTTTCTATCCGTCATTTTCTGAATAAATATTTCGTTTCTCTGAATAAATGTATAATAGATATCAAAATAAGAAAAATATTTTGAAATTCATTTTTTCAAAGCTTTGGCTTTGGTTTTAGTTTTAGGAAAATCATATCAATTATGAGTTTATATTTTGAAAGGAAAGTCAATATAAAGTCCATTAATTAATAGATTGTTTGTCACTCGCGAGAGAATAACCAATTGTTTTGAAACATTGTATTTGAGTTCATTCAGGATATCATTCATTATAAACAGAATCCAAATTATTACGAATTCACGCGATTTTAGTTTAGTTTTGGAATTATTTTCAAACCTTTCGAAGCAAACCATTGATTAAAGTTCTTGTAATTTCTGATTAATCTGAAAATGTTTGAAAATTGGATAATGTGTTTGTTTGTTACGATTTCTTTTATATTTCTCATAACTATTGCTGTATTGGCTGTTATTAACACCGACTTAAAGCCTGATTTAAATCGTTATAAATTTTTCAATTATTTCGATAATTGTAAACCAAATACGTTTCGATACAAATTTGAAATTCAAATAACTTTCGTCAAAATCCCGAAAGAGTTTAAGGATTACATCAATAGAAAGCAGGAAAGTGTCAATAAAAGTGGTAATTTGAGAATAATCTTCAAAAGTCATAAAAAACAATTCATCGGACACATCGTTCTCAAAGCCGAAGATATCGCTTATAATTTGATTAAATCGAAGGGAAAGTATGTCCTGAAAGTTGTGTTATATCGCGAAACTAAAATGACAGACATTGCAATTGTCCAATTGGAACAGACCTTCGATAAGAGTCCGACGGAACTCGTCATCAATGCGATAGATTTGCAGGACATCAACAGTGGCATCAAATATACGGTTCTTATTAAGGATCCGATAACACCGGGATTGCCTCACCATCGAAACAAAGAGCTTAAAACGTATAAAGAGGGGGTCTATATTACTACTTCGAAAATCATTTCACCGAAATTCACTTCACCGAAAAATGCTTCACCGAAAATCATTTCTTCGAAATCACTTCACCGAAAATCACTTCATCGAAAATTATTTCACCGAAAATTACTTCACCGAAAGTCATTTCACCGAAAATTATCTTACCGAAACTAACTTTACCAAAAACATCTAGATCAATAATATCTAATGTT